>BHFT01014155.1:0-80596 GCA_004320025.1 Laticauda laticaudata
TTCTTCTTTGTGGTGGCCATTTCTGACCACCGCTACAACCGCCTTCGGGAAAGGGAGTAATGGCCAGCTGGGGAGGAAAGATGCGGCTCTCCTCAACCCTGCAGGCAGTCTCCCCCTTCTTCACCACTTCTACTGGGTGACTTAGCCCCGAAACCAGCTGGCTCAGGGTGCTCCAGTGGTGAGCACGGGTTGAAACTTCACAGAGACAAGGTTTCAGTCTGTCGCCGAAGAAGCTCAAACCGGAGTCCGTCCGAAAGCTAGAAACCGGAGTCCAAACCGAAGCTAGAAGCTGTATCTTTAAGATATTTGAAGTTGCATTCCTATATTGACTAAACTAGACCAGGGCTGTCAAACTTGCGGTGTCACATGACATACCAGGACTTTCCCCCCCTTCAGTAGCACATGATGCATCTGGCCTGCGGGCCATGAGTTTGACACCCCTGGACCAAGAGTGGGATACAACAGGGTTAACTCCCGGTTTGGGATTTACGAGCTTCTGTTCAGGCTGCGAGCTGAGCCACGTGCCTGTAAATACAGTAGTCGTCGACGGACGTCTCTTCGTCGGAAACTTTGTCGGGAGAAAAGAACGAAAAGATTAACCAGCTGTGCCTCGTTCGGCAGCTGAAGTTGAAAAATCAGGAAATAAAGATCAGGTAAAAACCATCGAACTGGTTCTATGTCTGCTGCTCTTCAGAGTTACCAGTTCTGCAGAGGTGGACAGTGGTTCTACAGAGAAACCCACCCCTGCCCTGGACTAGAGGGATTAAATAATCTCTTCCAGTTGTAGTAGCATACTGTATTTCTTCATGTTCTTCTGAATTCTCCTAAGGTCAATTTTCATGTTGACTTTGTCAGCAGGCTAACATGAGAGGCTTAGGCAATATATGATACAGGCAAGCTTGATTGTTTCCTTTAATTAGAAAAGGGTGGGTCGAGTTTTTGCTCTGTGCATTTTCTGTTAATTAGTCACATTTTTATGATTATGAAAATGTTTGACCTTTAAGAGTTCTCTGTGATGACCTCATGCGGAATAGAATTTATTTCCTCAGAGTATGTAATATTTATTTTACCATGGCACTTTCCATACAAAGAGGTCAAAAGGACCCTTAGGATTAAATATATGCCTCTGGTGACAGGGAGAGGAAATCAAAGGACTTGAAATGTCAAGAGCTTTACTGAAGATGCCCCACTTCTGACGGCTGCTGGAAGAAGCAATTTCAGTATGAGAAATTAGTCAGAGTGGAAATTCCTTCTTCAGAATTACTCTATAAATATTCTCCCCAATACTCCCAATTCTTTTAAGCCAGTTTTCCTTTGGTTGCTGCTTCTCAGGTTTTCCTCATTCCTCTTTTAAATAATTCCACCTCTTCACACATTGTTGAGAAGAAACAAAGGATCACAGGGCTCTGTGAGCTGCCATCATTCTCAGTGCAGCCTTGTCTGGTTCAGATTTATTGGAATGAAGGACCTAGGTGGCTAAGAGTTATAGTTAATTTCAGCTGAACATGATGCAGTCTAGGTCCCCTCAGTAAAACAGAACCTCAGAGATGGACCATCTCTGTGGCTGTCGTCTTCCCTATAGAACGGGGAGTCCAACCTTGGCAGCTTTAAGACCTTCAACTTCAGAATCAATTCCCAGGATTCTGGGAGTTGAAGTCCACAAGTCTAAAAGTTGCCTGGGAATTGATTCTGAAGTTGAAGTCCATAGGTGTTAAAGTTGCCAAGGTTGAATACCCCTGCTATAGAACATCATTCTCCTTGACATTGCCCAACCCTGTTATGCTTTAAAAATGTAACTCTTTCAGCAGGCCTGGGATAGAATGGATTATGATCCACTCCCTAGTAGTGGATTTCTGTCTTAGATCTGTGACTTGAGTTTGATTGTCCTTATTTATGGAGCATCCAGGTCATGGATGTCCCAATGGTGCTTTTTTTCTTTTTAAAGAAAACTGGACTTGTTTTTCCTTGAAGATGAGCACTGAAGAAGCTTCTTGCATGAGAAGCGAAATCTCTTCAAGGAAGAACAAAGAAAGTTCAGTTGCCTTTAGAGAAAACAAAAGCACCTTTGGGGTTGTCCTTCTCCCATGCCATTGGGTATTATTGTTGTTGTTGTTGTTTTTATTTTATCACCATGTTGCTTTTCATTCTATTGTGTGAGATGGCTAGAATTGTTCTGGTGAATGAAATGCTATAAAAATTGAATGATTTGACTGATAAAATGCTCAAGAGTACAGGATCTTTTATGAACTTGGACCCTGATTAAAAAAAAATATTCAATAAATTAGCAAAAGTTGCAATAAATGCTTCACAACTGTTAGAAAGAAGAAGGATTTGTTAACAATTTAACAAATTTAACAAGAAGAAGGATTTGTTAACATCATTTTGGTGAAAATTGGTGAAGTTCTTTCATTCTGAGCTTTTGTAAGCAGATGAAAATAATGTGCTTGACTCCTTCAGCACCAATGGTTTTACATGGACTAGAGCTCAGAATGTGAATTTTGGGGAATTATTTGTATAGTAGACCAGGAATCCAGGGAAGCTTGAACATTGGGGTAGGGGGGAGTATCTTTTTAATTTTCTGTAGCAATTTCTGAGAGAGCACCATCTTGATTTTAGAAACTGTTTTTACAGTGGAATCAAAAATATGAAATAAAACTGGCCCAGAAGGAAATTTCATCATCCCAAATATATTTTCTTTTAATCTGTTCTTTGTGTTTCTGGAAAAGTGACATTTTCTGACTCTAAGTGCACATTAATTCTCATTCTAGCATAAATGTTTATTGTGGCCCAGTCAAAATGACAACCAACTTTCTATTGCTCATCATTCTTTTGTCTTCCAAGTTCCCATCGGCATGTTGCTGCATTTGCTGAGTTCTGTTTACTCAAATCCTCCAGTTGTACTTAAAACTTGAGCATTGATGCACGAAACCAGCATCCAAGAAGCATTTTTAAAAATCAAGCAGCAATTTCTATAGTCACTTATACTTGAGATTAATTGGTGTAGGCTCAAGGCCAGTGACAGACATTTCTGCATTTTCAGAGAAAAGCTAAAAATAATTATCTATTTCCAAATTTGGAGTGCAAGTTTATTTAATGGCAAAGAATTGTCAATGTGTCCTCTTTTCAGCTGCACGTCCAGATGGATGCAGGAATGAAGAAACTTTTTTTCCCCAGAAGTGTGGCATATGCATCCCAGATTCAAGCATGGTATTTCACGTACATAGAAAATTAGTAAAGAAGGGAGTAAATACTTCAGAGAAGCACGGGAATCCTAAATTAGAGTGTTTACATGGACAAAAGAACCTTGACTTATGTGTATTTCTATTTGTTAGAGGCTGCTATACTATTTCTGATAGTCTTAACAGAGATCCTGAATACACTGGGAAATTAGTATTTGCTAATTATGGAGGATTTAACCATATCTATGGATGGCAAATTTAATCTGTCTGCAAAAGGCAACAAAAACAAGATGCATGCCAATTTACTAAAGATAGTTTTTTAGTATCTTTTCCATCTTCAAAAATTAGCTTCCTTTCTTCATAGTGATCTCCAGACTAATCTATGATACATGTCATTTTATTCTTTTATATGACTTTGTATGATTTTACACAGCAGAGAAACACAATGTTCTTTGACCAAGAGCTGGGCATAAGATGATGGTAGGTTAGGACTTCTGTAATTGTCTTGTTCTAGGTTTTACAGTAATAAATGTGATCTGTGCCTGGCATGTTTGAAAGCCCTCAAGATAGGCCAGCTCAACAATCAGGCCCAGCAAGAATGTTCTTTATTGCTGTCAGATAAAATAATAAAAATCTCGAACTCTTCTACTACTACTTATATCACACAAAATCAGTACAGCATCATGCTGAGTTTCTTTCTCATCTATTCTTCTTTCCTAGCAATCTTTTCTGAACATCCTTGTCCAGTAATGAATCTCTTCCCCGTTTACAGGGCGAAGTGTACATTTCATCACAATATTATACCTTTTGTAGCCAAGTGTCCTGCTTCAAACCAGGCTTTTTAAAAACCTCATCAACATGACTGTGAGAATTGCACTTGAGCATCATTGAACATGATGTTCCATTTCATGGTTAGCAGTCTTGGACTTATTGTTACCTGAAGAGAATGTTGAAGTAAAGATATGTAAAATAATCCAGACTCCAAATGAAGCTCTAAAATTTCATTTACTTTTCTTCCTAGCAAATAGATCATGGATTTGCACAACAGACCTGAATATTATGAACTGTGAATATACTTACTGTCATGTACTAATCACAACAAGGAGAAAAGGGGACTGAATGACTGAAGTGTATTTCTGAAATAAATGAACACTCTGGATGTTCTCATTTCATCTTACATCTATTTTTCATCTTGAGAGACTTAGATTTCCCATAAAAGAAGCTCTGGAGCAAATGTGAGGTTTGTCCTTCAGGCAAAACTTCTGAAAGAATTTCATATGAAAGATTTTGATTCCACACATCCTAGAAAGAAGCCAACAAAGAATGAAAGAATGAATGGTGCATCTTACTGGAGATGTTTTGATTAAATCCTTAAAGACAGTTAATCATTTCCTCCACTACTACTTAGATTAGTAAATCATTTTTATTACCACCAAACGAATGATGGGGTTTCCATACTATCCATGTTTTTAAAAAGATTGTGAAGAATTTTTTTTCATTAAAAAAAGACTCATGACAAACCAATGAAATAGATGACTATTAGAATATGTGTTAAAAGGATGAAGTGCTTGTCAGGTAGAGATATAATCATCATTCTAAAATATCCATAATCACAAAAGTTTGTTCTTTGTCAATTCATAGCATGTAATTAAGTTGTATAAGTGAGTCATTTTGGTCTAGTGGGTAAGGTGCTAGCTTAGAAACCAGGAGATTGTGAGTTCTAGACTCCCCTTGGGCATGAAAGTCACCTGACTTTGGGCCAATTACCAGGAGACTGTGAGTTCTAGTTCTGTCTTAGGCATGAAATCCAGCTGGGTGATTTTGCACTGATCACTCTTTCTCAGCCTAATCCATTCCCTTAAATAGGTATGTTTGTCACCTTGAGTTATTTCTAGAAATAATAAAGACAAAATGCAAAGAAATAAAGTAAAAAAAATTGTGATGAACCAGATTATGGCAAAGCATGTGAGCAAGTCTCCAAATAGGAGACAAGTCAATTTTTGTGGCAGTCAAAATATTTGAACTGGTGGGCAATTTGGAGTTTTCTCTTCCTTTGCATTTCCGTGATTATTCTCTGCCAATCCTTCCCAGGATGTTTTGTATCACCCAGCTTACATTTCCCTTTTTCTTTGGCAAGTGGGCCTCCTTTTGAACCAACACTGAGTTGCAGTTATCCCGTGTTTTTATTTCCAAAGACTGTTTTGTCTTTGGGTCCCCTAAAACAATAACAGTATAACAATGTTTTAAAAGAAGGCAAGTGCAGGGGACCTGTGGACATCCAGGAAAGTGGCACCTAGTTGTGGAATCCTTGGTGCTCTCTGAGCTTGGTTGTTTTCTTGCACATGTTCCATTACCAAACTACATAACACCATCAGATCTAGCACTGATGATGTTACCTAGTTTGGTAATGAAAAGTCTGTAAGAAAACAACCAAGCTCACAAAGGACCAGGGACTCTACAACAAGGTGTCCAGGAACACCAAGGACTCCACAGTTCAACCCTGAGCCACAAAGATTCTCTTCTATTGGACACCTTGTTGCTTGCCTTTTACTAAATGCTCCCTTCTGGTTCTTCACACTCCATCATAGAGCCTTTGCAGTTGCTTATGGTCTTTGCAATGATGATGCTTTTGACAAGATCAGGACAAATTGGAGCTGGAGCTTGTAACGCTGAGAGGCCAGAAACTTCCCAATGATAAGAAGTAGGCTCATAATCCAACTTGGCTGGATGCCAACCTCCTTCGTGTTGGAGCAGAGTCTGCACCCACTTGGCATGTGGCTGCCTGTTCTTAAAATGCTGCCAAATCCAAAAGACGCTCCTGGCTCACATAGCAAGAGGCTCTGATGCCAGAGATGTGGTTATGTGGGGTCTCCTCAGCATTAGTTACTTACTTCCATTCACGTTTCTCTCATTCATTTTGATGATTTCTTTCAAGCTCCCCATTTTCTTTTCTTCTGCCCTACTCCCCATTGCTCTTATTATAGGTTTTTCTGGCTGAAAGTCACAGAGGACTATCACAGGGCTATGCCCAACAGAGCAAGACAACCCTACCTACATGGAGTATCTAGCATATATAGGAGAATGAACAAAGTAATAAAACAACTGCTTAGTTCATGAACTAATCACGTAGGGTAAAAAAATGTGAAACTCTTCTGGTGGGACAAGGAAGAGAAAGATCCATTATTATTTTCTAGATGATTTATGTATTTGATTCAATTTACATCCTGCCTTTAATTCAAGAACTTGGTATATATTCTGCTTTTTCCTCTAACCTTCTGAGATAGGTTGGGCTGAAACAGAATCACCATGCTAGGTTTTCCAGCACAACATATGCTTTTGGGGCCCTAGATAGTGTATGTGCTAAATAGCGTAAGGGTTCATTTGAATCTGTGGGACAACAAGGTCCAGAGGCTTTAGATCAGGGGTGTCAAAGTCAAACCATGGAGTGTTTAGATTTGGCCCACGGGGCCACCCTGGAAACAGTAAAGAACCGGCCTGCGGTGCCTCTGCCAGTGAAAATGGAGCTTGGGAGGGCCACATGCATTTTCGCTGGCAGAGGGTTGCAGCCGAAAATGGAGCTCGGGAGCCATTTTCACTGGCATAGTCAGGGCTACTCCAGGTGCTGACACAAATGATGCTGGGCTGGCCATGCCCACCCTAGCCCTCTGAGGTCAAACACAACCTTGATGTGGCCCTCAATGAAATCGAGTTTGACACCCCTGCTTTAGATGTTGAAGAGTAGTCCATGTGGACCATCTTCTAGACCAGGGATGTCAAACTCGTGGGCCATGGGCCAGATGCATCATGCTCTGGCCACCCAACCCCCATTTTAGCAAATGGGGAAAAGTTGCAATATGTCACATGGCGACAACATGTCATCGCAACTTTGACACCCCTGTTCTAGACAGATGGTTCTGGGCAGCCCCTTCCTTTTGAGAGGAAGACCTAGAAGAACCTGCCAAACAGTGCCATCCAGCATTAAAGTTGAACAGAATGTTCAGGAGAAGTTTATGGAAAGAAGTATGAATGGCAAGGATACAATGTCATCATCCAGTTCCTAGTGTAGGTTATTCCCTGAAATAACCACAGTAGCCTCAATCTACATGAACACCAGGGGTGGGATTCTCCCGGTTCAGACCGTTTTGGGGAAACCCCTAGCTGTGATGATCAGCTGGATCCCAACCAGTTTGATCTGGCAATCATGTGGGCCCACCCACCTGTTCCTGTGCTGTACTCATCTATATCTGCTCAGCTGATTCGTGCGTCAGAGTGGATTGACATGTCTCAGCTGTGTTACTTCCGCGAAGTAACTTTAAAGGTAAGTAATTGTGATAGCTGTGCCCACATGCAAAGTGCACATTAGGTGTGTTCCTGAGAATGAAGTGGGCGATCAACGAACTGGTTGTTACACTGGGAGAATCCCACCCTTGCTGAACATTCAAGTCATTCATTGGTCTGCTAGTTGATCATCAGTAATGATGCATTGGAAACCAAACCCGCAATTTTCCAGCTCATTCTGGTCCAGAGGAGATTCCTTTTTGTCTTGTGACCTTCCAGAAGTCAGCCTTGAACTGTATTAAAGTAAATCATTGTACTAGGCGAGAATAGATTGGAATATGTTTTTCTCCTTGTTGCCCTGGTAACAGGTTTATCAATAGGATTTGAGAGAAACCCTGGAAACAAAGGGAGGCAGAGGCGATTGCATGCAAGCAGGGAAATCCCTGGATCAAGAAAAGAAAGGCAGCGTGGGTGGAGAAAGCAGTTTAAGATCTCCAGGTTGCTAAGGGGAGACACTTGCAGCAAAGTTGCTTGCGATCTGAGCAGAAACAGGGATGTGGGTTTGATCCATGTCAGGTTCTATGAATTCCTTCTGGCAAAAAAAAAAAAAAAATTTTCAGAGTCACATTACTGGTTACAGGCTTTTGCTAAAAAAGAGGAACATGATAGTTTTCCCATTAAAAAAAAAAGTCCCCAGTTTTGGGCAGGATGGAGACCATTAGACCAGAGAGAGAGTAAGAACTGGTTTAGCAGTAGCCAAAACATGATCACATTCTCTTTGAGAAGATGTGTCATGCTCTTTGCACATGAAACACTGCCCACCTGGTCAATATCAGAAGTGTGCGTCTTCCTATTTCTTCCAATCCTTTACCAGCTGCCAGAATAATATTATGATTAATTCAATTGAGATCCCATGAAGTGTTGGTACCAATTTATAGTGCTTTGGTGAAACCAAACTTGGAGTATTGCATCCAGTTTTGGTCACCATCAGAGGTGGCATTCAGCAGGTTCTGACCAGTTCTAGAGAATCGGTAGCAGAAATTTTGAGTTGTTGAGAGAACCAGCAAATACCACCTCTGATTGGAGATTTTCTCTGATTGGAGATCATGCCATATTCACCAAGCCAGGCCCGCGGAACCGGTAGTAAAAAAAAATTTGAATCCCACCACTGGTCACCATGCTATGAAAAAGATGTTGAGACTCTAGAAAGAGTGCAGAGAATAGCAACAAAGATGATTAGGGGACTGGTGGCTAAAACAGATGAAGAATGGCTACAGGAATTGCGTTTAATCTAGTGAAAGGCAGGACTAGGAGATGACATGATAACAGTGTTCTAATGTTTGTCTGGCTGCCAAAAAGAAGGGGAGTGGTTAAATTTCCCCCAAAATTTAAGTCCTGAAGGCAGGACAAGAAGCAATGGATGGAAACTAATCAAGGAGAGAATCAACCCAGAACTATGGAGAAATTTCCTAAAAGAACAATTAACCAGAAGAACAGCTTGCCTCCAGAAATTATGGGTGCTCCATCAATGGAAACTTTTAAGCAGAGATTGGACAGCCTGAAATGGTATAGTTTCCTACTTGAGCAGGGGTTGGACTAGAAGACCTCCAAGGTCCCTTCCAACTCTATTATTCTATTAATTGGAAATGCAAAGGAAGAGAAGGCTCACTGCTCCAGATTATAGTGAAAAGATCATGCCTTTTTTGAAAACATATGCAGGCATCCAACGTAACGAAACATGGAGCAGATTTAAGCATCATTTTCTTCCTTCTCTAACCGAAGTGCCTGTCTTTATTACCTTGCTAGCAAATATTGTGGATCAAACAATGGAACACAATATTGTTTCCTACTGATAAAGTCCCACAGCTATTGTTAGGGCTGTAAGTGATTCGGTGTCTGTGAAGAAAAAACACTGCCCATGGCCCAGAGTGGAATCACGATGTAAGTATGAATTTTTAAAGAACACCATTTTTAACTCAGCTGTAAAAAAAACGCACAAAAAAAACCCACTTGTGAATGAGATTTATCTTTGAGATCATTCACTTATCCGAATAAATTTCATTACAAATAGTTCTTGAATTTCTAATGTCCTTCATAATGCTTCTCAATGTGTCTGGAAAGTGGACCAAAATAAAAACTGATTAGTAGAGGGATAAATATTTCACAACTTACCAAGAGTCCATAGTGACTAGATAGCACTTCCTCAATCTATCAAAGCAATGTATCAGAGAAGGCTGGATGGACAGATGAGAAATTAACACAAACTTCCACTGTGACAATTCCGTTTGACTGAGTTTTAGCAGTTTGATCTATCTTCTTTATTTGTTGAACTAGACCAAATGATACAATTTTGTTGATGGGCAGGTTTTCTGTGCATGAAAGCAAGCTTTTGTTTAATCCAAACTGAATCAGTGAAGAGAAAGAAGAAAACTGAGGAAAGAAAAGTGGATGAAAGAGACTGATAGAAACTTCATCTCAAATTGGCTCTGGTAAAATCGAGGGAAAGGAACAGGTTGTATTTGCTTTCTCCTACTTTAAGAATAGATGGAAGTGGCATCATGTATTTTCTACTTTCATTTATTAATGAGCCTGGCCATCATCCTCTTTAATATTTCCTATTGCAATTAAATGTTAGTTTTCCTTTAAACAACTAACATTTTACTCACAGCAAGGTATCATTATTCCCCTCCTTTCCTCCAATAATGCACGAGAGATGAAATTCTCTCATTCTTAATCATGCTGGTGCAGTTGTTTTGCTCATAGTATTGAGAACATTAAGTACTTGTCGCTTCCAACACTTTGAAATTTAGATGTTCTTGTGTTGTACTCTAGTGCAAAATGAATTTATCTCCTGGTTATCCTGAAACTGGGATGGTTTAGCCAGCCTTGCCTTCCAGTTAAGACTTCTGAAGGAGAAGGAGAGATGCCAATATCTATATGATGAGACTTCCACAAGGCCACTTTGTTTCCTTCTCCTGTTGATGGTGTGCCCATGGTTATCTGGGAGAAGAGAGGACTTGTTGGAAAAGACCCTGATGTTGGGAAAGATTGAAGGCAAAAGGAGAAGGGGACAGCAGAGAATGAGATGGTTAGATAGTGTCATCAATGAACATGAATTTGGGCAAACTCTGGGAGACAGTGGAGGACAAAGGGGCTTGGCATGTTATGGTCCATGGGGTTGCAAAGAGTTGGACATGCCATAGTGATTGAACAACAGCAAATGAAATTGATATGAGTACAGCTTTCCAGCAGGACCTCTAAAGGCTGGAGTAGTAGGAGATTGTAGGGAATCACACTTCACTTTTATTTCTGAATCATTTTTTCCTGTAAAGGTTAAGACAAATGACATTTACACTATTATTTTTAATTGAGTAAAGAGGTGACTTAGAATATCTACTCCGTAGAGACATTTTAAGAAGTTGTCAAAGAAGTAAAGAATAAAAGATGGAGATAGGAGATACTCTGAATAAGCACTGATGATATTCGTTGGGCAGTGAAATGTTTGTAAGCAAACAATCAAGCTCAGAAAGCACTAAGAGTTCACAGTAAGTAGAATGCTTGCAAGATGAAAGAGTTTGTGTCCCTTTGCAAATGAACCCTGGAACAAACTTTCCTGCACACTGTTTTAAGCCACTGATTTGCTGAATGTAAAAGGTTGGGAATGTATCATTTTCTAGCTTAGGGGAAACTGAGGATCAGTAGTATCAAAAGAAAAGAGTATCTGTAGCTCAGGATTGAACTGTGGAGTTCTTGACACTCTCTGAACTTGGCTGCTTGCTTGCAGACTGATGATGTTAACTGGTTGGGTAATGAAACATCTATAAACAAACAACTGAGTTCAGGGAACACCAAGAAATCCTTGGATCAATGGCATAATGTGGGCTTGAGATATGGAAGGTCTTTATCCAATATTAAGAGCCTTATGCAGATTCCTGGAGAGTTGTTTGCCAATCAGAATAACAGAGTTGGAAGGCACCTTGGAGGTCTTCTAGTCCAACCCCCCTGCTCAAGCAGGTAACCCTATATCGTTTCTATTTACCTATATTATCATCACTGTATCAGGATCAGTAATACATGAACAGAATGGTAGAAGCTTTTTTGGATCATGTCAGCATTTGTAGAGCTCCTATGCCATGATCCAAGAATTATTTTTACCAAAAGATCTTTCCTTTGGGATATTTGCACATCTGTGTTATTCTGTGCTTTCTTCCTCTTTAAATCAGTTCTTGCCTATAGCCTAGAACAAAAGAAATATTACAAACTGGGTTCTCATTTAATCTGACAGTTGGCTAGGATTTGACCCATTGCATCAACTTTAGAAAATTCTGTATAATGCTCTGGAAAATCCTACTACCAGATTTAGTAGCATTATTTTAGTTCTGGTGATAAATTTTTGCATATATCTATATGGGAGTTCAAAATAAGTTTTGATAAGGAAGAGGAGGAATGAGAAAAACAATACCAATGAAGTCCCTTCTATGGACAACCACTTGTCATAGGGGAGGGGCTTGTGATATTATAATGAACCTCAGAGGTGTGTGTGTGGGTGTGGGTGTGTGCGATAGTGTATTTTACCAGAAGGGCCACCCATGCCAGAAGATCTTAGCAGAACTACTGTTAAATGTATCCATCAATCCATTTAATATAATGAGGATACAAGAAAAGAATCCTATATTGGATTAGTCATTGCCTAGGTCAACAAGGACTGCATCAGAGTTTTTGGGTAAGGCTACTCTAAAGAAAAAAAGAATTAGGGGTGACATGATAGCAGTATCCCAATATTTGAGGGGCTGCCACAATGAAGAGAGGATCAAATTATTCTCCAAAGCACCTGAGGGCAGGACAAGAAATAATGGTTAGAAACTAAACAAGGAGAGAAGCAACCTGGAATTAAGGGAAGACTTCCTAACAATGAGGACAATTAACTGGAGGAACAGCTCGCCTTTAGAAATTGTGCATGCTCCATCACTGGATGTTTTTGAGAAGAGACTGGGCAGTCACTTGTCTGAAATAGTATAGGGTCTCCTGCCAGAGCAGGGGGCTGGGCTAGAAGACCTCCAAGGTCCCTTCCAGCTCCTATTCTGTTCTGTTCTATTTTATTTGGTTCCATTCCATTCCATTCCATTCTATTCCCAACAACAGACAAGACAAAAGTATATATTTTTGAAAATCATGTCATTATGATCTGTTACTATAAATTGGAGCCAATAAAGCAGGGATACCTAAAAGGGATACTTGAAACAAATGGTGGGAATATAGACCTGGAAAAGTAGATGAAAACAAGCAGGTAAGAATATTGTGGGATTTCCAGATTCAGACTGACCAATGCCTTGGTCCATAACACATCAGATTTAACTGTGATTGAAAGGAAGAAAGTGTGGACAATTGATATGGCAATACTACGGGACAGCTGAATAAAAGACAAGGAATTGGAGAAGGTCACAAAAATAAAAGGTCTGAAAATTGAAGATGAAAGATTATGACTGTGATGGCCCACCTGGCCTACCAGGTGCCATACCAAAGCACCTTGGGTTAGGTTCCACTTAGAAAACCTGTGCATTGATAAAATTTCCATCAGACAAGTAGAAGAGGCTGCACGCTGATACATTATGATATCCTAGGGATATTTTTAGGAAGATGTGTATACAGGCCAATGCCAGCTAAAGAACTGGCAACTGTGATTTCAAACTATTGTGTACATAATAATTTAAGAATTGAGAAGATGGCAACAGACAGCAAAGAGACTGAAGAAACAGTGGACTACTTAGCTAGCTGCTCCAAGAAGATTGCACAGACTGATTAAGAACAACAGCACAACAAAGTAGCCACAATGGTGCATTGGAATATCTGCAAGTAATACCATTTCCTTGCAAGCAAGAACTGCTGGGTCTACACAAAGACAAAGTAATAGAAAATGAAGAAGATAAAGTACTCTGGGACCTTAGAATTCAAACAGTCTAGCATCAAGCATAACACGCCAGATTTAACAACTGTTTATAAGACAAAAAAAATCTGACAAAAAGTCTTGTTAGTTGACACTGCTGCACCTGAAGACAGCAGAAGAGAAGAGAAAGAACTGGAATCACAAAATACAAAGAACTGCAAATAGAAGGAGAATGATTGTGGCAAAGTAAAGTCAAGATAGTAGTAATAGGTGCCTCAGGTGCAATCCCCAAAATTTGGAGCATCACCTGAATACCATCGACATTGACAATATCTTTATTAGTCAATTGCAAAAGGAAACTTTACTTGGAACAGCTTACATCTTGCAATGACATCTTTAATATTATTAAATGACAGCATCTGCCTATCCCAGGTCTTTGAGAAAGACTTGATAGATAGATAAAAATGTCAAATGTCGAAACTTCTGGCTAACTATGTGACCAACCATAATGATGATGATGATGATGACGAGGATGGTGGTGGTGGTGGTGGTGATAGTAGTAGTAGTAGTAGTAGCAGTAGTAGTAGCAGCAGCTCAACTCTAGATGACTTCATGGATGCATCTGTGTTACATTCTTGACAACAGTAGAAGAAGGTTGGTTTCCTACTGCCTTCTTCCAGAACACTTTTGCACTTTTAAGCAGTGTGGTTTTGAAAAAATACAGAAATTGGACACAGATAACACTATAAATCCACACCTTAAGTCCATGTATGTATCAAATGGAAACTTGTAGGACCAGACAGCAACCATTTGAGGATAGTTAGAGCTAAGTCCAGACATTTTACTGCCAGAAGCAAAGGACGATAATATGCACACAGAGACACACACACACAGGCACACACACACCCTGCTTACCCAAACTGTCTAGAGCTGTAATTGAATCTTCCTTCAACAATGGAATGGAATAGCATCTCATGTTGTCCCTGATGGAAGAAGGTACATTTAGGAGGCTGCATCACATAGAATATAGTGCTTGGTGTTCCAGTGGAGCAATTCCTAGGAGTTGAACACACGATCTTCTGTACACTACCAATAGTTTGCTGCTTAAGACAATAACCTTGTCTTGCTAAATGACTATCTTAGAATACACAGAGTAAATAAAACAAGAATCTGTATTTGAATGGTACAGCAAATCTCTTTAAGCTGTAGCCCTGACTGAGAAGACACACGGGCCCCATTTTAAGCAACGAAATGTCCTTGATTCATTTTGTACATTTTTCTGAACCATAAATTGACCAACCATTCCCTTTGGTATTCTTCATTGTATTACTGCACAGGCTGCACAGAATCATTGTGTACTTTCTTGCATCTTTCCTCCTCGCTACCCTTTTTGTTTATTACTATTTGATTGATTATTTTCCAGATGCAGCCAGTCTTCTTTCCTTTGGCCCTCATATATTGTCTGTCCTTAAGGCAAAATGTACATTGCTGCTGGGCCTTTTACGGAATGTCTTCCAAAGCATTCATTTTGTCAATTCCCATGTTGCCTGGGGAATTCTGGGAAGTCCACACATCTTGAAGAGTCTACCAGTAAACCTGGTCTTAATAGACATCTGCTCTGGGTTAAATAGGCAGGGGATTATTTTCATCCCCCTCTAAGAATTTGCCACCTATTAAACAGTCTCAAATCAGTGCCAGATCTTTCCTCCAGTGTAGTTCATCTCCATCTCTGTGCTGGCAGAATGCCTTAATTAGTAATTCCACTGATTGAGCACAAAACACATAAAGACAAAAGAGATGTTCTGCCAATAAAGTGTCATTCCTTCTTCAAACACTAATCTTGCCCCAAACTTGCAATCTGTCAAAGAACAGTAGGATGTGAACCTTTACAGAGATGACCTTGGCCAATCTTAAATAAAGCTAAGTGGGGTAAGACTAGATAATTTTTGTGGTGGTAAAATGTATCCTCCCCATACACACAGAAACTGCTTTCACTATCACCCCAAAACAGATGAACTACTTAAAGTACCCTTATAAGAAAACATTTACAACAAGTTGAATTGAAGACTCAGTCAGGAAAGCCCAGTAGATCAAAAGGTTTCTAAGCACTGGCCGTATTTCAAAGATAGTATGGTTAGCATGTTGATAGGTAGGAAGGAATCAACAATGATAGAGTTCAATGGGCAGGTTATCTAAAACAGTGGTCGCCAACCAGTGGGCCACAGCCCGCTGGTGGGCCTTGAGAAAATTTTGGTGGGCTGCAGAGAAATGTCACCCGAGAGAACCCCCCAAAGCAATTAATCCAGGCTGCTTAGAAAAACATGTGCCGCCCCCAAGGCCTGCAAGTACCCTCCCCACCCATTCACTCCTTACCTGGCAAACTTGCCTGCTAAATTGCTATTTTTTTTCTTTCCGACTATTAGCTATTCTGCTGTGCCAGGAGATTTAGATTAGCTAGAAAGCAGGAAATGGTTGCATTTCCTGCTTTCTAGCTAGTCTTTAGATCTTCGGCTCTGCTTTTAAGCACAGCCGAACCTCCTTTGGGAGTGAAGGTTCTATTATTCAGTGCAGACTCATGGCAAGCAAATTTCATGTGACAGACTGAGCTGGCCGATGGCAGATTTAGATCTCTGAATGAATCTGTGATTCTGTGAGCAATTCAATCTGCCTGCCTGCTTTGCCTGATTTTGGGTAAAAGTTGCTCTTTTTTATAAAAAATTCAATATTTATATAAATATTTATAATATTTACATACAAGCCATGCCCAGCCAGTCACATGTCCACCAAGCCACACCCACAAATTAGGCCACACCCACAGAACCAGTTAATGGTCACTGGCATTTAAAATTGTAAATTTTGTGGTCCCTGAGGTCCAAAAGGTTGGTGACCCCTGATCTAAAATATTCCAAAGTCACACTCTGATTTCCACTGCAACTGCCTTTTTCTTTGTCATGCCTTTGCAGTATGGTATGGTATGGTATGGTATGGTATGGTATGGTATGGTATGGTATGGTATGGTATGGTATGGTATGGTATGGTATGGTATATATAACCAAAGTTATATAAATTCAAATTGTGCTTTTCCTTGTGGCCACTTGACAGAATATCAAGCCTTTTCTGGATGTCCAGTGTTACACTGAATTACTGCTTGTGTGCATGCAAATAAAATTATGTTGTATCTTCAAAGGGATCTGGAGCCAGGGTTTGGAAGAGAGACACTGAGAAATTTTTGAGGTTGTAGATTAGATTGGAAAGAAAAGAAAAGAAAAAACAGAAGAAAGCAATGGTAAACTAGATTTGCCTTGTTGTCAATGCAGACACATCTGAATCGATTGTGACTTAAGGGAGACTTTAAGATGTGAACCAACCTCATCCTGTCAATGCACCACATTCAGCAGACCCAGGTATACTGGGAAGAAAGCCAGATCCTTGAAGTACATCAACAGAGCATGCATTTCCCATTTGTATACATGCAGAACCTTCCTGCAGAATTTATTGCCCTTAATTGTACAATGTTAAGAGGAAAGGTGCACATGTCTCAGTGATTCAGAAACTGATGTGTTTTCACTGAGTCTCCTAATAGAAAGCATAGAAATAACCAACCTGACAGATTGTGTATAATATTCCAGGAATAGCAATCCCAATTTAAGATCTGGGGTTTTTTCCCTCTTGGTGCACAGCCTTGGCATGTAGTTCCCATGGAGGAAAGGTTGCAAAAATAATGCATCGATAATTCGATCGCTATTCTTCCATGCAGTACCATGATAACTGCTTGGTTATTCTGTTTTCCTTGGAATTAAAGAGTAAGGTTTATGCAACCAGAAGAATGAATCTGTTTCAAGAACTCCTCCTGATCTTCTCCCCAGAAAGTTGTTTTCTGCACTACATGCTGTATATTTCTTGAATTTAGGAATCTGATTCCTCCAAATTTCTCTAAGTTTAGGACTTAACTTTGGTAAAGAATGTTGCTGATTATTTATATTCAGCTGCAATCTGTGGTTTATGTTGTTCTGACCCAGGTCGTGTAGGCAAATGTAGGCAGCAATAAAGTCTTTTATTACACCACTAAACCATGACAGACAGTCCTCCAAGGGTGTTGGTAAACCTCCATTCCACTTTTCCCTACAAAACAACCACAAACAGTTAATGTAACCCAATCCCACCAGCTTTGGACCAAGCCCCCAAAAGGGAAGAAAGTCAAGATTCACAAACTAGGAGCAGAGTTTGCAAAACAAGGTCTGTAAACCACAATCCAGAGTCAGGATCTGCAAAGCAAAGTATGCAAATCCAAAGGCTGAAATTTGAGTCAAAGCAGGAGTCAAGGTCTCCAAAAGTCAGGGAAATATGTGCTGAGACAAAATGGTTGTTCCCAACGAACACATCCTCTTCTGCCCTCCCAAGCTCTATTTTCACTGGAGAGGGTTGCAGGAAGTTGTGGCAGCCAAAAACGGAGCTTGGCAGCCAGGGGTGGGATGCTACTGGTTCTGCATGGTTCTATAGAACTGGTAGTTCTGAAGAGCAGCAGACACTGAACTGGTTCTGTATTTGCAGTTGTTTGGCTCACCCATCCACCCAGGCTCTTACCTGTCCTTTATTTTCTGATTTTTCAACCTCAGCTGCTTTGCACGGCACAGCTGAGGTTGAAAAAGCAGGAAAAAAGAGGCTTTTCAAATGCTGTGCACCCATGTGCAGTGTTTTTCAGCTGCCCATGCGACACAACTTAAGTTTTTTTTACACACGCACATAGCGCACAAAACAGTCATCAAATTGGCAGTAACACCAGTTGAATCCCACCCTTGTTGGCAGCCCATTTTCGCTGGCAAAATGCTCAGGTCGCCACAGGCACCCCCAACATGAATTACATTGAGCTGGCCATACCCACCCTACCCTTACCCACCCAGGCCCCCAGAGGTCAAACACAACTCTGATGCATCCCTCAATGAAATTGAGTTTGACACTCCTGCTGTAAAGCACTATGGCGCAATATATAAGTCTAAGTAGTATGCTACTGTTGTTGCTCTGTGCATGCCACCATATGTTTAAAATCTTAATTCTGATTGGTATTTTTGTCCAATGACAACCATGTAGATGGGAGTGAGTTTGTCTGCTGTTTTGAACACAGTGGCTGGTCAGAACCAAACTCACACTTTTTGCAGTGCATATTTGGTCCAATAAGGACCAGAGATCTGGTTCTTTCTCTGAAACTTTGGGCTGGGGGAGAGAAAATTGTTATAGGTAATTAAGCGGTCTTCCAATACTTGAGGAGTTATCACACAGAAAAAGGGGGTTAAGCAGGGGTGGGATGCAAATATTTTTACTGCCGGTTCTGTGGGTGTGGCTAGGTGGTCATAGCTAGGCCATGTGACTGGGTGGGCATGGCTATTTTTGCTGCACCCACCCTCCAGGTTTTTTTTGGGGGGGCTCCTGGGCCTTAGTGAAGCCCCCTGGGGGTACATTTTTGCTCCCAGAAGGCTTCCCTGAGGCCCAGGAGGCCAAAATGGAGCATGGGGGGCATGGGGGGGGGGCACAGCACTCTCCACTTCCCCCTTGCACCCCTTTTTGCCTCCTGGGCCTCAGGGAAGCCTCCTGGGTGATGCAGTAAGACAGCAAGGGGGATCCTGGCACAGCTGATCATCAGAACAGCTGATTTTTGGGAGAGGAAAAAAAGAAATACCATAAGGAATGACTGCACGGGACAGGGCAGGTGGGGAAAATGCAGTCAGCAATGCGCGTGATGTCGCGCATAAGTGATAAGAACTGACTGGAAGGGGCAGGTGGGGCCAGCCAGGGACATGATTTTCTGGTTCTCCAAAATGGCTGATTGTAACAGTTCTATAGAACTGGTCCAAACTGGTAGAATCCCACTCTGGGGGTTAAGCTATTTTCCAAAGCACCTGAAGCCAGGATAAGAAGTAATGGATAGAAGTTTATCAAATAGAGATCCAACCTAGAACTAAGGAGAAATTTCCTGACAGTGAGAATAAATTAATCAATGGAATGGTTTGCCTTCAGAAGTTGTGGGTGCTCCATCACTGGAGGTTTTTAGAAAGAGACTGGACAGCTCATTATCTGAAATGGCCTGGGGCCATGATGGCAAACCTGTGGCATGTGTGCTGGAAGTGGCATGCAGAGCCACTTTTGCTGGCATGTGAGAGGTTGCCCGGAAGAGCTCCACTGCACATGCGCACGCATCACCCAACCGACAGCTGATTGTCAGGTATCTGGTGCGCATGTATGGCAAGGCACGGGAGATGCATGCACATGCACAGAACTGCATGGGGTGCACGGGGCATTGCACATGAATGTGCAGAGATGCATGGTGCACAGTTGGATCATGCGTGCATGCACAAAGATGCACAGCACAGGGGGGGGGTCACACACGCATGTGCAGGTGGCATGGCCCCCCCACTCGCATTGCCTTCTGGGTGCTGGCATGAACACACATGAAATTGGGGGTCCAAAAGGGTTAGCCACCACTGGCCTAGGGTCTCCTGCTTGAACTGGGGGTTGGACCAGAAGGCCTCCAAGGTCTCTTCCAGGTCTGTTATTCTGTTGTCTGTTGATGGCCCAATTGCCCATAGTGACATGCCTAGAATCTAGGCAAAATCTCTTCCATCTTGGACAAATGGTAAGACAGCCAAGTTAGGATTTTGCACTCTATCTGGAAAAGCACAAAAGTATATGAATGGTTTTCTACAAAGGAGCATCAAGATGAAATTTCAGCAGTTTAGTTCTTTGTGCAGCTTCATCCCCCTCCAAATGCTCTTAAAATTGTGAAATTATTTTCTGCGAAGAGTAAATGTACTGCTCCCTTGGAGAATCGCCTTTTTTAAAAAATAATAACTCTGCTGAACGGCTCATTTTGAGGAGGACTTTGTGAAACTCAGATAGCTGAGATTAGCATGCCCACTCACCAATTAGGATCTCTATTCTAGTGTGGGGTTTTTTTTTCCTGCCAAGAAAATATAATCTGAACATCCATTAAGGTGGGTCTTTCTGGAAACTATTAACGCTTCCTGGGGTTTTTTCATTAGAAGGAGATTCAGAGCAAATTATCACTAGTTTGATTTTATTCAGCACTTGAAGTCCTGGACCTTTTGCCACCCTGAACAAATAATTAAGTGGTGCTTCCCTCATTATCTTTTCCCATCCATGAAAGATGAGCTTTTTGGAATTGAAATGATTAAAGAGGGAAAACACTTCCTCGTGAGTAAGACGGTAGCAATTATGGCTTTTTAATCTGGAGTGAAATCAAATCAGAGAAGACACAAGAATAATAAATAAATCATACACGATATGGAAACGATTCTCAAAGACATTTTTCTTCCTCTCTTACAACTACACTCTAAAGGAAGAGAAATGCAGAGAAATTCAAGGCCAATAAAATTCGTGAATTAAATTAGTTGCTTTTCCAGGTTGTGGTGTCCAGAGATAGCTAAAGTGATAGAGAAAAAGGAGGAGGGAATTATGATGAAAACAGGGTTGGATTTCAAACTCTTACCCTTTTGTTGATGCAATGTGACATCACAGCCATGAATAACAAGGGCAAAACTGTTTTATGATGTTGCTGGTGTCATTTTGACAAAAGCATTGGATTTTAGAGACACCTCTGTGGTGATCACCAATTTAGATGGTTGTAAAAGAGATTTGGACAAACTCATGGAGAACTGAGTTATCGAACGCTTCTTGTTTTAGCACAGTGTATCTTGTGAATCACAGATAACAAAGCAGTTGCTGGGGAACATTAAAGGGCTATCAGCATTTTGTTCCATGGGTGTTTTTGATTGCTTTTTTTATAAAATAGCAAGGTAAGCTAAAAAGACTTTGATCTGCTCTTCATTTTTAATATTTGCAGGCAAAAGGAAGTTTATTCATTAAAAACATATTGACACCCCCCCAAATAAACAGTCCTTAATTGCTGATGAAGAAGCACCATACATAGATCATAGATTCATAGGACTCAAGGGTCGGATTCTAATGGTTTGGCCCAGTTTGGATAAACTGGTAGCTCCAAAGATCAGCTGGGAATGAACCAGTTCATTCTGAAGATCAAGGGTATTTCCTTTTTTCCCCCACCGATCAGCTGTTTTCAGAAGATCAACTGTGCTGCATGATTTAGAATAGCTAGAAAGCCCAAAATCATCGGATTTCTTGCTTTCTAGCTAATCTAAATCATACGGCACAGCTGATCCCCCCCTCACTGTTGTATTGCTTCGCCCAGGCTTCCCTGAGGCCCAGGAGGCAAAAAACTGGAGTATGGGGGGAAGGGGTACTTATTTATATTTTTTTCCAACTGGCCCTCAGGGAAGCCTCCTGGGAACAAAAACGAGATCAGTTGGATCTTCTTTTGTTGCCCTACACAGAAGCAGCTGGAAAGCAGGTTAGTGGAGTGGGGAGGAAATAGGATTTTGCAGTATCCTTCCCCTGGAGTGGGGTGGGAATGGAGATTTTACAATATCCTTCTCCTGTCATGACCACCAAGCCATGCCCACCCATCAAACCACACCCACAAGACCTGGAGTAAAAAAAATATTGAATCCCACCACTGAAGTAATGGTTCCAGTAATGTTATGAGAACTGGGTCTTCTCTTGCTACCATGTTTCTCCAACAATATGGCCTCCCTCAATAGGAAGTCCCAGCATGCTTTATAGGCATAAAATCAAATTAAGNCTACCATGTTTCTCCAACAATATGGCCTCCCTCAATAGGAAGTCCCAGCATGCTTTATAGGCATAAAATCAAATTAAGCTCCTCCCCCCAAATTAAGGCCTATATTAAACATGCAAAATTGGGGGGAACGGCAGGGGGCTGGCCATTAGGAAGTACTTCAATTGCATACCTGGGCACTTCTCTCGGAGTGGGCCAATCCTGCACTGCAGTCCTGGGAGATTTGCCTACCTACGCGGGGTTGGGCTGCCCTCTCGGGCAGGGGAGGCTTTGTCTTACCGGTAGTAGGGTGTCGTTTTTAAAAGAATTGGCTTTGCCTTCGGAAGCAAAGGGAAGGCAGTGACAGGAGCTCCTGAAGCTCCGCCGGGGTCCGGTTGCAGGGAAGAGCCCTGGCTGGCCGCACATGGCTGCGCCAAATGCCACGGCATTGCTCTAAACGCCACAGCAGCACGGGGAGAAAGGAAAGTAATGGTGGCGGATACAAAGTGCCCCACCAACGCCGAGGTCAACATCCAAGCCGTCGCCACCCGCCTGCCCGAGGATTCAAGGGAGGGAATTAAGTCACCCCCGAAAAGATGGCCTAGCTGTTTTTTCAGGGAACAAAAAAAAATAAGGCCCGCCTTATTTTGTGAGAAACATGGTAGTAGTTTCATTTTGCACAGTGCCCTTTAATAGTTCTCTCCAAGGGACATCATGGGAAGTCCACATGATGATTAGATACCCCAACGTTGTTTGGAGTATAAAGTTGGAAATTAATACATATATCAGTGATTGTGGGTATTTTGTCACTGGTAGCTACTCAAGAAGAGAGACAAGGATGGTGGCCGAGATCTGGTGGGTTTTATAGAGGGAGGAGGATGTGTCACCTCCCTCCCTACCAAACATGCTTTAGTGCTTCTCATTCTCATAATTCGGGTAGGATTTCAGGAGAATGGGAGGAATATTATATTTTATGATTGAGCTTATACCCAAATGGTATATCATAACATTATACCTCCTCATATATATGTAGAAACACTGGAAGTTAACATTAAGAAAAGGACTAATTTGAATCATGTTTTGCTAAATAGGTATATAATCCATTTGCTTGAAAGCAATATTGAATTGTTTCATTGTTGTCTGTTTGGGGGATTTTGTAAAAAAAAAAAAACAACCCTTCCCAATCTNGATTTTGTAAAAAAAAAAAAAACAACCCATCCCAATCTATCTTTTCCATGCAATTTTATGGCATTTTCCCATCTATATTCTCAACTGGTGCTATTCTGGAATAGCCAAGATTGAGCCAAACCTGCTACTTGGTATAGATAATATAGGAGGTAGGTCTACGAGACTGAGTAGAAGGTGCATTATTGCACTGTAGCAAAAAACCATGACTTGTTCACAAGGTATTTAACATATTTGTGGAAGTATTCCATTTTTTGGATTTGTATAGTATTTCAAATCATAAAAAGATGAAATTGGCTGGGCTAGTTTGATTTAAGTAAGCCAAAGTCTTCAACTTGGCAAGTTTAAGACTTGTGAACTTCAATTCCCAGAATTCCTGAGCTAACATGACTGGAGGAGGAATTCTGGAAGTTGATGTCCACAAGTCTTAAAGCTGTCATGTGTGAAGACCCCTGAACTAAGCCATAACAACCAACTAAGGGTAAAAGTAACCTAGCTTAGATTTTTAAATTAATTTAAGAAAACTGCATGATGTCAACTTTCCAACTAACCAACTCCAAACCATTAAACTCCAAGACAAACAGTTCCTCAAAGTTCCATTTTATTAGAGTTGTCATATTGGCACATCTGAGAAAACCTGAATCTGAGAGTTCCCTTCCCAAAAGAAAAATCAAAGATCCATCCCCTGCTACCATCAGTCCATCACACAGCCCAATCAAATCTTTGTCCCAACTGGAGATATCTCTCCCAGTCACTCCCCTCAAGGTGCAGGGCAACATGTCCTTGACTCTCTGAGAAAGAATGTTGTTGTATCTAGTCCTCTATTCCCTATGAAATTCCCCCTCCCAAATTCCCAGGCACTGAATGTGGCATCCTTGAAGCTTCCAAGAAAAAAAATGGCTTCCAAGGCTGACACATGAACACCATCTAAGACTGAGCAGGTAACCTTTGGCTTGACTGTGCAAAATCGTAACAAGACATTTTAGCTGGCTTAGGAAGGTTCTGATTGAATTCCACATGAACTGAAGCATTCTGATTTAGAAGCGTAAGAGACCCTCTTGCAGGAAGTCAGAGTCCAGATTCCCATAATTCAAGTGTTGCTGATCTGTCTATTGGTGACTTCTCAATGTCGGAAAGATTTTTCTCTCCCTGTCCATCTTCAACCTGATACTTTCTGTATGCAAATCCAGTGCTTTTTAGTTTGACCTTCTCAGTTTGGATTTGGCAATGCTCCCTCACCTCTTTCCATCTGACCAAATGATCACATGGCAAGCATGGACGTGGATCACACTTTGGCTGGGCGAGTTTTCTATCTTGTTATGCAGGAGTTTCTTTTGAGAAGACTGGGCTGATAGCAAGTGAATTGTCTCCAACACCCAGTAAGCTGCAGCACATGGACTGCATGCCATGTGAAAACAACTGTCAGGTGGTATAATTCTAAACATCTTCCACGTTTCATCAACAGCTCGTGTATAATTTGTCTTTTAAGACTCATTGATTTCAAAGGTAGTGGTTTCCTAGTGAGTGTACAGGTTACAGACGCTGTGGGAATCCATGTACTGTAGTCCTTAATTTGATGCCATTAGAGAGTATAATTAGAGGGAACTCATCTATTTCTGTATTATTTCTGAAACAAGATGTGTCCACTTCTGTGTCTCCACAAAGGCTCATGGAGTTAAAGAATGCATTGTTGTGTCACAGGTTTGTTTATCATTCCTCCTTATCTAGAATTGTTCTGTCCAATTATTTCAATCCAGAACTTCTTCTAAGGCTTATTAATTCCTTTAATGAGCAGAGGAAACACCCCTCTGAGAAGTATTGACCTTTAGATTGAAAGGCATACCACACTCACAATCCCATGCATATTGTGGTTAGAATGGAAGACCTAGCCATGGCCAACTCACCATGATTAACTCGCCATGGCCAACTTGCATCAGGACCAACTTACTTGCTCGCCATGGCCAGCTTACTGCAGGACAATTTAACAATTTGAGTTAATTATTCCAAATATATAAAAAATATAAAAAAATATTTTAATGTTTGTCATTCACATTCCTTTCTGTCTTTCCTTTTGCATTCCTTCTTTAATGACTCTATTGCACCATTTCTTTGATATTAATATAACTATTGCCCCACAGCGAATTGTCCCATGCAGTGGTGGGATTCAAAAAAATTTACTACTGGTTCTGTGGGCATGGTTTGGTGAGTGTGACATGGTTTGGTGGGCATGGCAGGAGAAGGATACTGTAAAATCTCCATTCCCACCCCACACCTGGGGGAAGGTTACTGAAAAGTCCCATTCCGTCCCCATCCCACTAACCTGATTTCCAGCTCCATTGTCTTGGAGGGCAGGGCAACCAAAGAAGACCCAGCCGATCAGCTGGGACTCGGGAGGCAGAGAATAGATGGAGGCAGGGACAGTTAGAGGTGGTATTTGCCAGTTCTCCGAACTCAAAATTTCCACTACCAATTCTCCAGAACTGGTCAAACCTGCTGAATACCACCTCTGGTCCCATGGCGATGGGACAATTACAAATTTACCAATGCCCTGATTTTCTCCACCCATAACGGAATTTTAGCCCAAATCAGATTGAAATAGCATGGATGATCTCTGGCACAAACAGGATAGTTGCTCTACTTGACTTGCTCTACTTGACTTCTTCATTCATACTTGCTCTACTTGACTTCTTATCAGCCTTTGATACCATTAATCAAGGTATCCTTCTAGAGTGAGAGTTAAGTGTGGGAGGCACAGTTCTGGGGTATGTTCCATCCAGTGTTGATATGAGGGAAGAGTTGTTGCCCATAGTTGCTGCTTTGTCTCAGGGTTCAACATTCTCTCCATTCTTGTTTCACATTTATATGAAACCCCTGAATGAACTCATCCTGTGGCACAGAAAGAGGTTATAATGATAAGCAGGTAATACTCGGTTGTCCCAAAGGTGCTTTTTCAAAAGGTGACTGGACTTTGCTTTTCTTTAAAGAGGTTTTGCTTCTCATCCAAGAAGCTTCCTTAGACCTGGATGACTGAGAATCTCCATAAGCAAAATATTCAGTTGTGTAACTTCCCTGGCTGAGCTGACCAACGATGCCATGAAGGTCTTGACTCAGTGTCTGGAGGCTGTAGGGTCTGGATGAAGAAAATTCAACTCAACTCTAGAAAGACTGAGTCCCTTTGTTTTAGGTCTGAGCTCCAGGTCTGGTAATGTTCCATCTTTATTTGAATGTGGGATTGTGTTACTGCACCAGGCCTGTGAAACTGGCAGCCTGTGGGCCAGATGTGTCACATGCAGGCCACGTCTACCTGGGCTCTCCAAAGGCAAAAAATGTCATGCTACATCACAGTACATCAGGTGACGCAATCAAGTTTGACATATGCTGTAGACTGAACTAGGACTGAACTATTTGGAGGGCCTTGGACTCAGGTTCAGGATATTTAAAGGCTTTCAATCCAGGATATTTAAAGGTTTGCCTTTCTCCAAAGGTCCTGCCCCATTCTTTTCACTCTGGCAGGAGGGACATGTTTGGGTCTCATCCATCAAAGAATGTCATCTGACAGGACCCAGGAAGCATATATTTTCTGCCATGATACTGGCTGCTGGAACCCCTGAACCCCTGAGCTCAGATCAATTCCAAACCTGCTGGCTTTCCGGAAAGCATTGAAAACCTAGCTATTTCCCCAGCTGTGGGGGGATTGTGAAACCCAGTGGGATTTATATTACATGATACTGCTTTTATTTTTGGCTCCCATTTTTCCTTTGAATTATAAGTTTTATAATGTGTGTTTTAAGGTTTTGTACTGTGGTTTCCATTTCAATTTGGTTTACCACCCAGAGTTGTTGTAGTGAGAAAGAAAGAAAGAAAGAAAGAAAGAAAGAAAGAAAGAAAGAAAGAAAGAAAGAAAGAAAGAAAGAAAGTAAGAAAGAAAGAAAGGAAGGAAGGAAGGAAGATGGAATGAGAGAAAGAAAGATGGAAAGAAAGAAAGATGGAAAGAGAGAGAAAGAAAGTGACAGAGAAAGAAAGAGAAAGAGAGAAAGAGAAAGAGGGAGAGAAAGAGAAAAGGAGAAAGAAAAAGAGAAACAAAGAAAGAAAGAGGGAAAGAGAAAGGAAGAAAGAGAGAAAAAGAGAGAAAGGAAGAGGGAAAGAGAAATAAAAAGAAAGAAAGAAAGAAAAACCAGTGGAATTGGGAGCAAGTATAAGATTATGGCTACCACATTTCTTCTTGCGTCTTTTTATTAACCAAAGTAGACATCAGATTTAAAAAAAAATATCCTCAGCCTTGTTCTTTTTCTTAAAAAGAAAACAAAAAACACAGTTCTATGACTCTGTTTCTCTACCTGGCGTTTCCAGGAGCTTTTAAAATATCATTCTTTGTAGTTCTTTCCTGTCAGAGAACATACTGATCTCAAAAAAAAAAAAGTCTGTGATGGTCAGGAATAGTGAGAATATTTCTCTGTCCCTGCTTTTTTTAAGTTTTTCTCTCTTTCATATGCCTTCCCTTTTCTGATTTTGATGCCTTATTTTTTTTAAAAAAGAATCTGAGGTAAGGACATCTTGTTCTACACTGAATGTTAAATAGTTCAGGGACAGTCCCTTGATTCCTGAGTTTAGAAAATAATTTGCACAGAACAAAATTAACAGGTCTATTCTAGTGTGTCTCTGTGTGTGGGGGCGGGCACATGTACAATCAGAGTATGATAGTATAAGATTTGGAATTCATCCATGAAAAAAGGGTTTCTCCCATTCTGTATTCTGCATGGAATTGTTAATCATAGAAAGCAGTGGACTGGACTGATTCTTAAATAAATCCTTTAATGTATAGTATGCATCTTTTAAAAAATAAATAATAGCTGGGGGAGAGAGAACAAATCATTGTGGAATTAAATATATGCACCCATGCCCTGCTGTATTGCTGAGGAAAATCTCTTCTGAGATATTTTTGGGCATTATAACTAATGTTCCCACCAGTGACAGCAAGAGATTTTAGCAGGGGATCTTTGAGACAGTCTGGTTCAACCTATTTTCCAGTGTCATCTGGCTGGGTAATATAACTACAAAAAAAGCTACCGGTGATTGTAATTTTTGTTTTCGGCAACCAAGCTAGGACCAGGCCACTCAATTCTGCTTAATCAACCCATAGCTTCACTTTTATTTCAGTTTTGGAGCCCATGCTTTATAAAGGATTCAAGCAAACTGGAACTGGTTCAAAGAAGAGCAACAAGAATGATTAGGAGGCAAGGAATGGGATGGAAGGAACTGGATGGAAGGAACTTTTTTGCCCTCCCTGAGCCTCTGTGCACACCCTGCACTTACCTGCATCCAAAATGGGCCACATGGGGACTCCTGGGAGGGGAGGGGCAGGAAGGGCAGGGCCAGCCAGGAGCAGGATTTGGGAGTTCTTCAAACTGAACCCTTTGCTAAAACTTTTGTAGCCCACCCCTGACTAGACCCAACATTGGTTTATCCTTCAGCATTGATGTAACCTCCCTGATACATTTTGGAAATTGTGTCCATCATTTAAACAGTTAACTATTTGGATGCATGCATATTTTATCAGGGTCTGTTGGAATAACTGTGATTCTGGACTTAGCATATCTAAACATGTTGGTAACTTTGTAATCTTGTGCCAAAAGAGGATTCACGGGGAATATACCCTGAGGTGAGTGGGCAGAAAAGCAAATTATCTTTATTTTCCAAGGAGGAGGGCAGCTTAAGTTTTGTTTCTGTTATATTTTCCTGAGATTTTTTTCCAGGTATTGAAATAAAATTATGACAAACATATCTAGGATGTTTCCATGGGTGTTGCATGCAATTTTGCTTAGGTGTAAATGTGTGTTTATGAGCTATAATAAGCTCCGAGGCTTACTGCATGTAAAAACACCAAACTTTCATCCTCAGAAGAGATTAGGACACAGCTTTCCTTTCTCCACCTTGAGAGGGAGAGTGAGATGAGACATACAAGCTCCCTTCTCTCACTCGATTCCCATTTACATAACACTTGTAATCTAATAAAGCTTCTCAGAAAATCCTCACAGAGGACAGTGACTGTTTTCAAATGGATTAGAATCGGGGAAACATGACTAGAAAGCCTGTTGATCCTGTGATGTGGAGATGAGCTTTAAGAAAAATCATTGTGTTGTGGCACACCAGCGGTTAACAGAGCTGGGAGCAGAGTCAGATAGTGAACGGTTGGGGAGGAACATGGGCCAGTTCTGGAGGCTGAGGAAGGCTCAGACGAGGGCTCTGCATCAGAGGCAGAGATGGGGCCAGGGCAGGCTGGCAGTTATCAGCTGCCTTTAGAGTTGGACAGCAGTGAGGTGGGGGAGCAGCCGGAGCCAGTTCCCAGCCTGTTCATGCGCAGAGCTGCCAAAAGGAAAGAACAATTACAAACTAAGGGTCGATGTGGGAGCAAACCTACAGGTGGATGCTGAATGCCCTTCTCATAGGGATTAAAAGAGGAGCTAAAGAGGACGGGGCTTTTGCAAGAAACAATTTGTTTGTTGTAGCAGGGTGAAGATTTGTCTGTGCATCTCAGAGACTCTGTGCTGAGTCCTTCCTTGACAGCACTGCGTTTGAAAATATTTACTTGGCAGCTCTCCATGCTCGATAGGTCTGTGCTCCTAATTAGATCCTTGAAACACTGTTTGCCAGGCCTTTGGCTGAATGTGAATGCAAGAACTTCACCTTTGTTTAATAAAAGGGGTTTTGCTGGGACAAAAGGTCTGCTTAGTGCTTTTTGGGGAAGCCTAGGTCAGAACTAACAGTCTCCTGGTGATTAGCCCAAAGTCATCCAGTCAACTGTTGTACCTAAGACATGACTCAGTCTCAACATCTCTCAGTTTTTAGCCTGGTGCTTTAACCACTAAACCAAGATGCCCACCTATCCTGCTTGCAATTAACTTCCCAATGTAGCGCCCTTAGTGTGTGTTAGACTGCAGTTCCATCATTCCCATCAGTCAAGTGATGTAGTGCTATTACTGAGATTGACTAGAAGGACGTGGTAGTATTATAAACACTTTGTCAAACTCCATTTGGGACAAGGGGTTAGTTGAGTCCCATTGACCAGATTTGGACAAGGACTAATCACTTTTAAGGGTTGACCTACATGTGTGAATGGGAGGTCCTAGATTTAACACATATGACTGGATTTTATTTTTACTACCAGAAATGTTCCAATTCTGATTTTGGGGGACACAATGATTTGGCTTTGGGGGGACTGTGAAATGTCGAGGCATACAATTGTCTTGGGGTTCTTCAGATTCCTTGATAAGAACAAAATAGCAAGTTCATTTTTCCTACATGAAGTATGATCTTATTTCTGCATCACTTTGCATTTTTTCCCCTATGCGTCAGCAGGAAAATCCAAATGTATATTAGCATACATTTCTTTTAATTTTATATCATTGTCTATGCACATTTCCTAATAGGCAATTTCTATAAGTGATTTTATTTAACAGAAGGCTTTTTAATACACATATTTCCCCTGAATTGACTTTTTCTGATGATATACACATTTTTTATGCATTTTTGAGCTGAGACTTTGATGAAAAATGCAGATTTCAGCACAATAGAATTTATTGTATTTATCCAGTTTATTCCTAGATTTGGGAATGTGGATGGAGTATGTGTGTGTGTGTGTATGTGTATATATGAGTGTGTGTATGTGCATATATGAGTGTGTGTATGTGTATTTATATATACATATATGACACACACACATACACACACACATGCACACACAATCTATCCAGGGGTGGGTTTCAAAAAATTTAGCAACCAGTTCTCTGCCCAGTTGCTGGGTAGGCATGGCCATGGTAGGCATGGCCTAGTCAGCCTCCTGCACCATCCTACCTGGGAGTGAAAACAGGCTGTGAGGGAAGCGTTTTTGCCTTCCCTGGGCTCCGGAGACTTTCTTGAGCCTCCAGGAGGGCAAAAATGGCTTCTCTGGGCTCTGGAGATTCTTTGGAGGCTGGAGACAAACTTCTCAAACTTCCAGGAGGCCCATTTTTCACCTTCCCCAAGCCTCTGCACATGCCCTGCATTTGCCTGTGATCAAAAATGAGCCATGTGGGGACTCCTTGGAAGGGCAGGGTGGGTGGAGCCAGACAGGGGTGGGATTCGGTGGTTCAGTGAACTGGCCATAAAATTAACAACCAATTTGCTCGAACCGGTGCGAACCAGTAGCAGCCTATCCCTCTGTCTGTCTGTCTGTCTGTCTGTCTGTCTGTCTGTCTATCTATCTATCTATCTATCTATCTATCTATCTATCTATCTATCTATCTATCTATCTATCTATCATATATTTATATTTATACATACACAGATAGATAATTTCTTGCTGAGAAAGTAAACATGTTGGACAGGAACAACAACAAAGAGCTCACATCCAAGGCACACTTTTCATAGAAATCAACCCTCAACTTCATTGAATAGCAAATACATTTAACTCAGAGCATAAACCACTTTAAAGAATAGAGTGGTAAAATAGAGACCAAATGGCAAAACTCCCTATGGTCACTAGGTGTCAGAACAGAAGTGTATAAAATATCATTTGCACCATCTGGTGGTCAACTCTATTCTTTTAGCAGCACAGATCCAATAGTATAAGAAACCAAGTTCAGGAGAAGAAGTGGAACACATGAGTATCATATATGAATATGTTCATCAATAGTATGATTAGTTTTCCTCTCATAAGGGGGTTATGGGACATAAATTCCAAATTGGGGAAATGTGGTTCAAACTTTTTAGTGCTGAATTGCTGATCTTCAGGATAGATCACACGTTGGGCTAGGATGGAAGGCTAGGTTTTTTACTGTTTTAGGGATTACAAGTAGTCCCCGGCTTACAACAGTTCATTTAGTGGCCATTTGAAGTTACAATGGCACTGAAAAAGGTGACTTATGACCGCTTTTTACACTTAACAATTGTTGCAGCATTCTCATGGTCAGGTGCTCAAAATTGAGGCACTTGGCAACTGGCTCATGTTTGTGAGGGTTGCAACATCCCAGGGTCATGTGGTCAATTTTTGCGAGCTTCTAACAAGCAAAGTCAATGAGAAAATCAGATTTACTTAACAACCGTATTGTTAACTTAACAAATGCAGTGATATATTCCACCAACTTTGGCAAGAAAGGGCAAGAAATGGGGCAAAATTCATTTATTGTCTGTTTTTCTTACCAAAGCAACCAAAATATTGGCCTCAATTGTGGTCATAAGTTGAAGACTACTTGTATAGTGAGCGTCCGAGCACCATGATGGCGGGCCTATGGCACGTGTGTCACAAGTGGCATGCAATGCCATTTGTGCTAGCATGCAAGCCTCAGGAAAACTGACCTCACTGCGCATGCGTGTGCCTCACAACTGATTTTTTTTTGTTGGTTTGAGGTCTTCTTCGACCTCCCAGAGGCTTGGAAAAAGCCTCTGCAAGACTTTTCAGGATGATAGGCCCATTTTGTCACTTCCTGTAATGCTGGAAGTGACAAACAGGCCTATAATTTGTCCTGAAAAGCCTTGCAGAGGCTTTTCCCAAGCCTCTGGGAGGCCAAAAAAGGCTTCAAACCAGCCAAAAAATCAACCGTGAGGCACAGTGCAGGTAAAGGGGGGATTGCACGTGCATGCTCAGAGGTGTGGGGGGTGCATTGCATTCTGGTGCTGGCATGCGAGTGTGTGCATGCTGGCACACACACAATTTTTGGCACAGGAGCCCAAAAAGGTTAGCCACCACTGTCCTGGAGTCACTGTATGAGATAGGTGGTCATATAAGTCCAATAAGCTTCTCTCGCTCCTTCCCTCTCTCTCTCTCTTTCCCGCTCTGCTCTCCCCTCCCTCCCTCTCTCTGTTACACACATACACATGAGAGGGGGATAAAAATACAATATATTTAGAAATAAATCCCTATACCACTTAATGGGTTGATTTCTAGTCACCTCTTTCTGTTCAAAGAACAGAACTGAGATCCAGAAGCTTCACATTGAAGGTACAAATGATTCTCTGATGCCTTGATCCCATCATCCTTTAACCAACTCACGTGCTGCTCTGAGGGGGAATCACCCAAGTCCCTTGTGGATCAGGGATCTGCAGGAAGAAAAAAAATCTGTCGCTCTCTTTCAGCAGGAGTGAATCTCTATCTAAATACATAGACAGAGGGAAAATGCAATATTTGTTTTATGTAGTGGTCATCCATGTCATTTCTCTATTATTTCATTTGTAATATGGTAAAAATACAATCTTTTTTTCCCCCTCTTTTGGGCCCACACTTTCATCTGTTTTGCCACTCGTACTAAATCATTTTCTGCCTACCTAGTAACCCTTCCAACTTCCCCTTTCCGTTGATCAGCATTAGCAGAACTTGTTTGCTTATTGGATAAGGAAAAATTTCATCCATTTGCTTGAAAACCAATGTCCTTATTTTTTTGGTACACCAGCAAACCAACCTCAGCTTTCGATCCACCCCATGCCTTCTTTCTTTGCTTCCTTCCCTCTTTTGTTTCTCTTCTTCTCTATCCCATTTCTCATTATAGGTATTTAACATTTCACAGGCTATGGTTTAAACCCCTACCCATTAACCCCCCCCCCCCCATAAAAGCCTCTGCAGGGACAGGAGATGGTCTTGTGAGATTACAGATTAAATATTACAGAGCATATCTCTGGGACTGGGGAAGGGAGGGAGGGTTGTAGTCTCACTGGGGATGCAGGATCCAATCACAGTGGTTGTGATCACCTGATCCCACAGAGGCAATCCGGAGGCTCTAGTAAAAGGGGAGGCATTACAAACATTACAAGTAGATGCTTCGTGATGCTGTGTGCTGCTACACACACATACACACACACTCACAGGCGCAGCTATTATATGCAGCATGTTAGCGGGCATTGCTGTCACATTTTTGATCAGGGAACCACCTGCTCACATATAATTCGAATTATCTTCTGCCAAAGAGCAATGCTGTCCTGACATATCTCACTGGTGATAACTAAATAAGGAAACAACCCACTGCAGACAAAACTGGCAGAAAATTTATTTTTATTCATTTTTATTTTATTTTTTTTAAAAAGGAAAGATGAATAGAAGTGCCTCCTGATGCTTGATGCCAAGTTCCCAGGTTTTTCTTTTTCTGCCAAGAGTCAGGGAAATATATGGATCAGTGAAGCCAACTACTGAAATAGCTATCCTCTGTTTAACCAAGAACTAACTTTCTTACATTTGGGATGAAACAGAGAAAGTTCTTTAAGGACAGACAGAGTGCCTTTGATTCCAGCTCTTGATCTAACTCTTAAACACCAACTCCAACTGGTCTCGGGCCAAACTGGACTTGAGCAACTGAAAAAAGAAGAAGAAGAAGATCTGACAAACCAAATCCAAGGGACAATGGTACAAAACGTCATTTTGATTTTCTTTCGCAGGCGATTGAGCCAAAGACCAGCTGTTGAGGAGCTTGAAAGACGAAATATCTTGAAACGTGAGTATTGGAATGCATTTTCTTCCTGGCAACTTGTTTAATTGTTTTGTGGGTAGATAAATATGGAGTGTTCTCCTCTACAAAGAGAAAGTATGTTTTATTACTCTATGCATGATTAGTAAGCAGAAATGTTCTCCTATCTAAATTTGTTGGGCTCAGAAAATAATAGTTATTCTGAGAGTAACTCTGTAGTCATTAAGAAAATGGACAGACTACTCCAGTATAGTAATGTATGTATTTGTATGAATACAGTATATAGGAGATCTAAAGTGTGCTCAAGTCTTTGTTCTCTTTGCTCTCAGAAGATCCATGGGTATTATTTCACAATTATTCCCATTCTGCTTGTTGAACATTGAGGCTAAGTGAAAAGTCACTTGGAGAACAACAATCACAGAGTCTTGCAGAATTTTGGAGCTGTGTCTGCACTTTTTAGCTTCTTGACCTAATGTACCAGGAACCAAATTTAGATTGTAGGTATTTTAAGAAGGAAAATTAAAAATGACCCCCAAACTGGATATTCTTACTATTAAAAATACAATGTGCTACTTCCAGGCAGAAGAAGGATAAGATTGTTTGCAGAAGCTGGAACCTTGCTAAGCAACACATATTTTAATTAAACCACTAAGAGGTAAATTTCTCTGCCATGGCTATGTGAGTTCTGCAGCAATATCATCACTTTTCATCCATCTTTATTTTACCAATTGCATCCTATTTCACTAACTGTATATTTTTCAGGGCTTTGGACATTATCCTTTCTAGTCAACAGCAGACGATTATAGAGTCATTGAACTTTTTCAAAGTTTTTCAGTGTCACACAGCACCCTTTGTCAAGTTAAGCGGTAATAGTCGTAGCAGCTGCAGTCATTCAACATGCTAAGCTTGGTAATGGAGTGTGTGGGGAGGAGTAGGGAAGAGCTCTGCTTATATCATTCTATATGGCTCAGTGTATTTACAAATTCAGGAAAAATGGGCTGATTAAGTATCCAGGTTAAGACATGCAGCCAGTAAGTGAGTCATCTGATTTATGCTTTTTCAAATCACAAGCTATCAAAAGATTAAGGCAGATGCAATTCCTTTCATCTCCAACACAGAGAGCACAAGCCCAGATATTTCACAAAAATAAGGGAGATTGCACTCCTAAAGTCAATTTCCTGCAAACAACTGCCATGGATTCAAGCAGGCCTCTCTCCGATACATACTTGTATCAGTTTGGACTGGGCATGATTTGGCCAAAGCCTGTTGCTGGGTTCATGCAGCTGCCTGCTGGATTCTCTTTTTTCTGGCATAGCCTTCTGCAATGGATTCAGATAGCTACCCTTGAGCCCCCTTATTTGCAATATAAGGACTGCAATAGACTAATTCTACCATAAAGTCATTCAAAGGAAATGCATTTTGAAATCTCCAAAGATGAGAGTGTGTTTTTAGAGTGGTCTTTGCCTCAAATAATCTTTTCCAGAAGGATCCCTAGTTTCCAGAATTAACATATCTGTTGCACTCTTGACACATTTGGACTGAGATTATGCATAAATGTTAAACTATACTCCAGCCAAATGGGCTATTATGCTCCATAGATTCCCATGAAGGAGAGTCAACTGTGACATGGAATTTGTCACATGTTATTCACCTTGTGCATTCAAAGAGGCAATGGCTCAGTGTTGGAGTAAGTCTGGGAGATCCAGATTCAAAAACAGCTGACTGGGTAACTCTGAAATGGCCAATGGTTGTACTTAGATATAATGCTTTAAACAGGCTGGATCAGTTGCATTCATGCTTGCTAAAGTTGTTCCTCATTAGTCTTTTTAATGTCTTAATATGTTGGGCAACCTCTTTGGTTTCCTGGTTTAATTTACTGGGCAAATCAAGAAAATGGATTAATTCAATAAGCAACTATAGTATGCAAAGATACTCTTTCTTAGCTAACATGTCTAACAGGTTTGTTACTGTAGAATAAAATTGAAGGAGAAAATACTATGTACATCATCTTGAGTTCTTGAAGAAAGGCATGAAGAAAGGATAGATGGAGCTCAGATGGTACAGTGGTTAGATTGCAGTACTGCAGGCTACTTCTGCTGCTGTCGGCTGCCTGCAATTTGGCAGTTCAAATCTCACCAGGTTCAAAGTTGATTCAGCCTTCCATTCTTCCAAGGTCAGTAAAATGAGGACCCAGATTGTTGGGGGCAATATACTGACTCTGTAAACTGCTTAGAGAAAGCTGTACCACTGTGAAGCAGTACATTAATCTAAGTGTTAATGCCATTGCGAAGGAAGGAAGGAAGGAAGGAAGGAAGGAAGGAAGGAAGGAAGGAAGGAAGGAAGGACAATTGGTCATGCAAATATCTCTATATAGAAATGTGTGCAACTGATGTCTAATCCAGAGAGGATTGGCAAATGTGACAAGGAGTTCTACATCCAACATTATTATCCTTTCATTATCACACTTTCAGCAAGACATAGCATTGGTAGATTCCTCCTTCTGTGTAGGGATGGCCTTGCAGAACCAGAAGGAACCTGCATCTCATACCCAGTATTCTTGTCATAAGGAATTGAACACAGGCAGTGAAGCCAATGGCATGGCCTGAGCTTGACAGCAAGATGATCAGATTTTTTTTTTTTTAGAAATGAGACCATCTTCCATACTGGATGATGATCATTTTGCAACATCAGTTATTTCCTGTGGGAAAATGCCTGATGGTTTTAATTTACTTCCATCTTTCAAATGAAAGTCCCAGTCTCTATGTTCCAGACATGCCACCAAGCAGATGGCTATACATATACATCAAGAAAGCATGTTGAAAGCTGTTCAAAAAATTAGCTCTACAAAGGTATCCAAAAGCTGAGGAGTGCTTCTGCCTGCAGGTTAGTATAAGCCTGAACTAGGTTTGGTAGCAAGCTGATAGCTAATGTCTCCTGTAAATTCCGTGAATGAGGAGTATGATTCTAGATCAGAGAGCAAGGTTTTGCTTTTGTCATTGGTTGCATTTCTGCGCACAAACTTCTTGGAGCCATAAAAGTTGCCCATAGCTACCTTTTCATGAGCCAATGCAATACCATGACCTAATGTGTGAGCATCAAAAGGTCTTCCTTGGCTCCATGAATGTGGAGCTGTAAGTGTTTTGTCCTGCTGCTTAAGTGGTAATGACAGCAAGTGAAAAACATTTAGATTATGAGACAAATATTTTTGTCACATACTTTTTGTGTGTGTGTGTGTGTGTGTGTGTGTGTTCTATATTTTTGTTCATAAAGCATTTACTCAAAAGAAGCAGCATGTGGTGGAATCACTTCTGCATCTTACTCAGGTTTCTCCAACCAGGCTCAGCCAAAGGAGGACCAAAGCAAAATGATCTCTGAGACCTCCTCAGTAACACAATATGGGTAGACAATTTCTTTGTAACTACTTAGAGATTAACCGATAGTCCATACTGGTAAATTAAGATCCTGCAATGCCCCAACCTCAGTCTTCTTCTGGAAATCACCAGCGTCTGTTTGGTTGTATGGTCCAAATAAGCTAGTTGGCCAGGTTTAGAACAAACAGTAGTAGGCTAAAACGAATTGCAGGAATATAATTACAGAATAGTTAAATTGGGATATCTTCATTCAGCAGGTGCCTTTAGAACAAGGATAAAATAGGTTTTTGAGGTTTGTTCTCCTTCCAGGAATTTGTTCTGGAAAATATTTCTGTACAGGGAGTGAAATATATTTCTGGACAGGGAAGGGAAGATATTTCTGGACAGGGAAGGAGAGATATTGGACAGATAGCCATGCAGTGATTGTTCTTTAAGCATGGCAAAAATCTACCTTAATGCAGTACTATGTATGGGAATTGAGCTGAAAAAGTACTGGTAAGGAGGAGAAGATAAAAACCAAGGATGGATGGATGGATGGATGGATGGATGGATGGATGGATGGATGGATGCATGGATGAATGCATGGATGAATGCATGGATAGCTATAGGCAGACATAGATGATAGATAGATAGATAGATAGATAGATAGATAGATAGATAGATAGATAGATAGACACACAGACAGACAGACAGACAGACAGATGATATAGGATAAATGGATAGATAGATGATAAATGAGTTTTAAACTCCATGTCTGTTCGATAGGGTTGCTTAAGCTTATGTCTGTGACATATACTCAGTCATGTTGGATGTTCTGGGTTTGCTGACATCAAAAGTATTTTTAAACCTTAAGCATGAGGAACATTAGCAGCCACATCAGCATACTTCTAGTAAGCACCCTGCTTTCCTGGCTGTGCTAGGAAGTTACACCAGCATTTCCAGCAGATAGATGTGAAAAGTATTCAGACTATATTCCACATGATTAATAATCCATCATGCAGGACTGATCTCACCTGTCCACTCATCCTCCTTGCAGTTGCTGCTTCCCAACTATTCAGAATAATATCACTGATTTAGTTGGCAAAACAAAAACAAAAAACAGAAGCATCTCCCTGATCAGTACTTGCTTTCAGTGGAGAACTATTCTTATTGATAAGTTGCAGATCATGCAATGATGGTGCAGAAGAGATTTTGCGATTCCTACTGCGAAGCAGCAGTTGGTGGGGTGAATGCACAAAAGCTAAAAAAAAGACCCTCTCTTTTGCACAGCATGAAATGTAGACCTATATATTGGGTTAAATAGGATCAAATAGCAGCTTTCTAGCAACAAACATTGATTATAATTTTGTATGCTGCCTCAAATGGTCTTGTTTAAATGAATAAGATGCCCAAGTTATTCGAGCTTCATCCCAACCCTACACACATGTCTTTCTTTTTCTAACCTCCTATGCCAGTGTCATGTTTTTCCTCCATTATTTTTCTTTCTTTTCTAGTCAATGGCAATGGTTCTAGGCAGGCAAACCCCAAATCTTGAAATAGCCCTCAGGCTTATAGGCTAGCTTAGTGCAGGGATCTTCAAACTTGACAGCTTTAAGACTTGTGGACTTCAACTCCCATAATTCCTCCTCCAGTCATGTTAGCTCGGGAGTTATGGGAGTTGAAGACCACAAGTCTTAAACTTGCCAAGTTTGAAGACCCTTGGCCTAGTGATTCTCAGCCTTTTGACTCATCAACCATGCTGTCAAAGCACCTTGGTGCTGCTTTTCTCAAGAAGAGCCTTTTTGGGTTTACAAGAAGTCATTTGTAATCCATCACATTTCTGTGAGAAGGGTGGCATATAAATATGATAAATAGATATATGAGAGAGAAGGGGGGAGAGAGGGAGGGAGATTTGATGATACTTACTGTAAGTTTGACAGACAATTATTTTTTCTGCTGCAACTTTATTGTAATGAAAACTAACTAGGGCTGAACCAGCATTTGTCACTGTCAGACCAGCCTTCTCCTACTCCAGCTAACAACCTTGAAACATTAGCTTGTTTTGCCTCTAAAGCCCAAACATTTTCAAGACCTCTGCAGTCCTGGTTTCAGTCAACAATTTCAGTTCTTTTTGCCTTAATGCTCCCCACAGGAGAGTGTCCATTTTAGTGTCATACTAGCCTGAGAAGAACCTTTCTAATTACTGTTACTGCTGTACCTCCTCCTCCTCCTCCTCCTCCTTCTCCTTCTCATTCCTCTTCTTCCTCTCTTCCTCCTCCTCCTCCTTGCTGTATTAGTTCTAGGATTGACAAATATTGTTCTACCTGAAGTGTTTCCAAATCTGAATCCCCTTTTAGAGGGAGTACCCTCCATCTCACCATATGTCAGCCTTTCAAAGTAGTACAGGCAGAAAACTAAATGCATAAATACCAACACTAACTTTATTGTTAACGGGAACAGAATGAAAGCTCTTGTCCCTTCCCTTTCCAAAAAGTAGGGAAGGTGCCTTCTGAGAATTAAGGAAGGTGCCCCTCTCCCCAGTTCTTCCTCTGGATTCAATTCTCTCTTATCTAGGCTGTGTTTCTTTCTCATATCTCCCAAGGTAATTCTCACAACCCATTTCATTATATGGGCTACTTTAGCCAGGGAGATGTCCATAATACCGTAGCAGTGGTACCACGGAAACCCAAGGGTATTCCTGGGTGGTTTTGGGAAGAAAGAGAGAGTGGTTTGGTTTTGCTGTCCTGTCCCACCAGGCTCACTTTACTGATTTTTTTCAGTGTTGTAAGCTAATTTAGAAACCTTGTCAAGAGCAAGGGCGTAAATAACCCTCATGCATTTGGCACTTCAGAGCTGAAGGAATTGTCTCATTAAAATGACAGCCTGCAGGCAGATACTTAATTATTAATCAGTGGGAGAGTAGACTGCGATTATGGGCCTCAATCATTTTCCTGGCAGCGGTGTAACTTTATGATACTATAAATCTTTCTTGCATGGCAAAATTTGGTCACATTGGGTCTTCAGGAAAGAACAAACAATCAGCCCATCCCCCCAAGGGCAGAAAGAAGCAGCTCCCTAAGCAGGAGCAGTGACTTCTTCCCTGAGGAGAAAAGGCCACCCAGTTCAGATCATGTGGGATGGACACATCGTGGACTATTCTCACACGAGCAACACACCTTCTTGACAGTACTGGTCGTGGTGTTATATGATGCCATGGAAACCTGCTGGATTTGCTGAAGCTATGATTAAATGAATTTACTATGGCAGTGCAGCCCTTTGGATCTGAGCCATGAAACACTTTGGATTCTGCCGAAACGTTGCTACAACTTTAAAAGCACAACTACAATGACGTGGGATAATATCTGAAGGAAGCTGAACAGTAATATATATATTTGTTTTTTCAAGCTTTCGCGGGTACTCACATGTGTGCTGTTTAGCTTCCTTCAGGTATTATCCCACATCATTGTAGTTCTGTTAAAAGTTGTAAGCAACGTTTCAGCAGAATCTCATCTGCCATCTCATCTGCCATCATCAGGCTTCTGTGTAGATGTGTGTCTCACAGTTCCTCTGTTTCAAATTTTGAGGCTGGTCTATTCTGATTGTTATTAACGCTGGTCTGTGTTCATTGGACTTGGAGTTTGATTGATTGGTGTTTCTGGTTTCTTCTGTCTGTTTTGTGGCTTTGATTGGCTGGCAACACTCTGTTCTTGTGTTGGAGGCTTTCAATGCAGCTTGGCTCAGTGTGAAAGGACGGCTGCTATTCATCAGCAAGCTGCTATTCATTAGCAAGCTGGGTTTCACCTGGGTGCCTGGTGGGGGGGTGTTTGAGTTGGAGCTATCAGAGGGAGTCTGTTTTGTGCCCAGGTGTTTGCCTGCCTGTGGTGTGGAGATCTTTCTATTTGAGAAAGGCACCCAGGTGAAACCCAGCTTGCTAATGAATAGCAGCTTGCTGATGAAATACAGCCGTCCTTTCACACGGAGCCAAGCTGCATTGAAAGCTCCAACACAAGAAACAGAGTGTTGCAGCCAATCAAAGCCACAAAACAGACAGAAGAAACCAGAAACACCAATCAATCAAACTCCAAGTCAATGAACACAGACCCAGGTTAATAGCCAATCGAAATAGACCAGCCTCAAATTTGAAACAGAGGAACTGTGAGACACACTTCCCATACAGAAGCCTGATGATGGCAGATGAGATTCTGCTGAAACGTTGCTACAACTTTAACAGAACTACAATGACGTGGATAATACCCGAAGGAAAGCTAAACAGCACACATGTAAGTACCGCGGAGAGCTTAAAAAAACATATATATATATACACACACACACACACACATATATATATATATACATATGTGATCTCTGGTTATTCAGGTTTTCTCCCGCGTAGAATTGAAGTATCTAGGCAAACGTTCGATGAAGTCTCATTCATCATTTCAGGCTTGTTTCTTCAGCTCTGTGCTTTCTCAGAGTAATCTGAGTTACCCTGAGAAGCACAGAGCTGAAGAAACAAGCCTGAAAGATGATGAATGAGAACTTCATTGAAACGTTGCCTAGATTACTTCCAATTCTACGCAGGAGAAAAACCCGAATAACCAGAGATCCACATACAAATACTCGCGAAACCTCAGAAAACATATATATCATATATATATATATATATACATATATATACCTATGGATCTTTTGGTTATTCGGGTTTTCTCCCGCGTAGAATTGGAAGTATCTAGGCAACGTTTCGATGAAGTCTCATTCATCATCTTTTCAGAGTACTCTGAGAAGCACAGAGCTGAAGAAACAAGCCTGAAGATGATGAATGAGACTTCCATGCGAAACGTTGCCTAGATACTTCCAATTCTACGTGGGAGAAAACCCGAATAACCAAAGATCACATACAAATACTCGCGAAAAACTCTAGAAAACAAATATATATGTTTTTTTTATATAATATATGTTTTTATATATATATGTTTTTTTAAGCTTTCGCGGGTACTTACATGTGTGCTGTTTAGCTTCCTTCGTGGTATTATCCCCCGTCATTGTAGTTCTGTTAAAGTTGTAGCAACGTTTCAGCAGAATCTCATCTGCCATCATCAGGCTTCTGTACTGAGTTAGTTGAAACCAGGAACGATAGCAGATGAGATTCTGCTGAAACGTTGCTACAACTTTAACAGAACTACAATGTTCTCCAATGGGACATATCCATAGCCAAGAATCATCAATTATACTCTCCAGTTAGAATTTGTGAGGCAGAAACTTCAGTCATCTAGTTCCTATCTTTGAAAATATTTATGGAATGCAAGCTACCCACTGCGCCCCCTCCCTTTCTGTTGGCAACTCTAAAAAGGCCATAGAAATATTTTATGAGTTGACAACATTAGCATTTGAAGAAGGCTGGGCAGATGCTACTGCATGCCCTGAAGTACCTTTAAGATATCAGATCCAAAATACAAGCCAATTATTTACATGAGACTGAAAACAAATGGATATCAATTCAGGGAAACACTGGTAATGTATAAACTGGGTATGAAAAATATGTGATCCAATTTTCTTTTGAATGGACACGAAGCCTCTTTGTATCTCTTTCTTGGATGGAGTGCTGTCCAATAGCAATAGCACTTAGACTTACATACCGCTTTACAGTGCTTTACAGCCCTCTCTAAGTGGTTTAAAGAGTCAGCCTATGGCTCCCAACAACCTGGGTCCTCATTTTACCAACCTCGGAAGGATGGAAGGCTGAGTCAACCTTGAGCTAGTCAGGATCAAACTCTTTAATAGTGGAAATGCAGAGTTATCCTGCAATATTGCCTTCTAACCACTGTATCACAACAGATGATCAAACAATACAGAGTGGAATGGATGGGTTAAGGATGCAAATGAGATTAGTGCAGATTAGATTCCATTTAGACTGTCTTTAATCATCTATTCCACCTCATAAAACACCACAATTTGCTAGCAATTTGAGGGGAGGACCTTGGGGCAACACCCACTCCTTGTCTTTGGAGATTCTCAGTCATCCATGATTGTCCCAAAGGTGCTTTTTCAAGAGGCAACTGGACTTTCTGGTTTTTCTTTGAAGAAGTTTCGCTTCTCATCTGAGAAGCACCAGGTGATCTTAATGACTGGCTAAAAGAATGCAAATGTCCAGCTGTCTGCAAGGAGTATAAATCCTTCCATTCCCCACCATCCAGTCAGAGCTGAAGAAACTTCTTGGAGGAGAAGTGAAATGTCTTCAAAGAAAAACTAGAAAGTCCAGTTGCCTCTTGAAAAAGCACCTTTGGGACCCACTCCTTGTGTACTATTAAGAGATAATCAGAGTTGGAAGGGACCTTACAGATCATCTAGTCCAACCCCCTGCCCAAGCAGGAGACCCTACACCATTTCTGACAAATGGCAATCCAATCTCTTCTTGAAAGTCTCAAGTGATGAAGCTTCCACAACTTCTGAGGGAAAGTTATTCCATTGGTTGATTGTTCTCACTGTCAGAAAGTTTCTCCTTATTTCCAGGTTAAATCTCTCCTTGTTCAGTTTCCATCCATTATTCTTTGTCTGGCCTTCGGGTGCTTTAGAAAACAGCTTGACCCCTTCCTCCCTATGGCAGCCCCTCAAACATTGGAAGACCACTATCATGTCTCCCCTGGTCCTTCTCTTTACTAGACTAGCCAAGCCCAGTTCTTGCAACCGTTCTTAATATGTTTTCGTCTCCAGTCTCCTAATCATCCTGGTTGCTCTTCTCTGTACTTTTTCTAGAGTACCAACATCTTTTTTATAATGTGGTGATCAAAACTGAATGCCGTACTCTAGGTGTGGTCTTACTTACTAGGGTTGTGTGTGTATGTGTGTCTAGATCTTGGATCTTGAAAGGGGTGTATACTCTAGTTTCCTCAATATTTTCAACCAGCTTATAGATATCTGTGATTAGTACTTATTTCAGGATGCTCATGAATATTCTCATTATACAAAAATTAAGACTGCTTCCTTGACAATTTTTCCATAACAGCTGAGGGAGTGATTTCCATTCCAACTCTAGCCCCCACTCATTCCTCCTTCTGTTTGTAACCAGCAATTCCATCTAAATTAGAAATTAATTATTAGGGCTGTGTCATATTCAGGAGCAACTGGGAGATCCTAGTTGAAGTCTACCCTAAGCCACGGAAGCTGTAAGGTTATAACCTATAAGGCCTTTCTTTTTCTTTTTCTTTTAAAAAAAGCTAGTTCATTGCCTTTAGCTTTTGAACAAAGTGCAGAATATACATTCAACAAAGAAAAACAAACAGCAAGTCATATCCAGAAAGGTGCTTTAGAGAATGCCAGAGCAAATGTGGTAGCATCTACAACTCTTTAAAGCAGCTACCTCTTTTCCTAGGACGATGTTCTTGCCGTTTGCAGCTGCCACATGATCTTGGAAAACAAGGAGGCAGTTGTGAAAAGATGTATATAAGTGTTACAGGCATTCACACATACATTCTGAAATGTCTCTTGGAAATAAAATCTGAAGGACTGCAGGGTCCTATGAATTCTTTCTCAAATGCAAATTTGTAGGTAATAACAAGATGCTCCAGAAGATATGTTGCTACCATTTTATAATCACTGGTGGCATGTGTTCCTCCTTTTTAAAAATATATCTGAGGCTACCTAAGCAGAAACCACATCTTTGCTGAAGCCTCTAATTCATATGCAAGGCTGAGCCTCAGCTGCTCATTGTCAAGTCTGAGAAGATTTCAGTTTCCCTCCAGTTACGATTTGCCTGAAAACAGCTACTCTCCTTCCTTCCATAAATAGTACCATGTGGCTCCCTCTGTTCTGAGAGACTATTTTTTTAATATTTGTTTACCAATTGATGGATGCAGAAATTGTGCTTTTGATTTAATGCAGAAAATGCCCTCTAGTGGGGCTGGTGTGACAACGTGCAATGTAAATTTGTTTGACAATCTTCCATCCTTCCTTCCTTCCTTCCTTCCTTCCTTCCTTCCTTCCTTCCTTCCTTCCTTCCTTCCTTCCTTCTATCCTTCCATCCTTCCTTTCCTTCCCTTCCCCCTTCCTGGTATTCTCCTCTCTCCCTTCCTTCCCCCTTCCTGTATTCCCCTTCCTTCCTTCCTCCCTCCCTTCTTCCCTTTCTTCTTTCCTTCTTTCCCTCTCCCTGTATTCCCCTTCCTTCCTTCCATCCATCCATCCATTCATGCATGCATGCATGCATACATACATACATCCTTCCATTCTCCCTTCTTGATATTCCCCCTCCTTCCTTCCTTCCTTCCTTCCTCCCTTCCTTCCTTCCTTCCTTCCCCCCATATTCCCCTTCTTTCTTTCCTTCTTCCTTCCCTTCCTTCCATCCATCCCTTTCCCCCCTCTCTGTATTCCTCTTCCTTCCTTCTTTCCTTCCCCCACCCTGTATTCCCCTTCCTCCCTCCCTCCCTTCCTTCCCCCTTCCTGTGTTCCCCTCCCTCCCTTCCTTCTTTCCTTCCCCCCCCATATTTCCCTTCCTTCCTTCCTTCCTTCCTTCCATCCATCCCTTCCCCCTCTCTCAGTATTCCTCTTCCTTCCTTCCTTCTTTCCTTCCCCCTCCCTGTATTCCCCTTCCTTCCTTCCTCCTTACCTTCCTTCCCCCTTCCTGTGTTCCCCTCCCTCCCTTCCTTCTTTCCTTCTTCTCCCCATATTTCCCTCCCTTCCTTCCCTTCTAAAATGGTTTTAAAAACCTGGTGTTTTTTTTCCCAGGTCACACGTGCGTAGCTTAATTTAGCAACAGGCAGCCCTTGATATAGTGAATCCATTAACTCATATCTGAAGACTAAGGCTATATTTCATGTAGCGTTACCGCAGCTGCAGCCATGCTTATTTTTAGCCCCACTGTGTGAACATGATCAAGCTCGAATGCTAACAGTTTCGGTGTATAAAAAAAGGGAAGGGATTTGCAGAGAGAAGTATCTCTTTAAGAAACGATTTCATTTCTAGACAAGGAATCCCTTCTTCCCCCGCCCTCTCTGCCAAATGTAGGAAGAATCTATAATAAGATTGGCATCATCAGAATATTAGAAGGCAAAGGAATGCGTGGGCGTAGATCGCTGGCTATTGTTATAAATTAATCAACAAAATTACAGGAGCCTAGCCGAGTAAGTGTACAAGGAACGTGTGTTCCCTGAAGCAGCTTCTCTACAATGTTCCAGCTCGTAAGGGCAGCACGGATGACTCAGAGAGAGATGTGGCATCACAAAACGATCATTTAGACTTCTAAAAGTCTATCGATTTTCCCTCTGAAAACACTCCTCATTGTCCTGATGGAGGAACGGGGTTGGCTGATCCACATTTGTTGAAGTCCGGTTTAATTGGCCACCAGCGAGGAGAGCTGACATTGGCATCCGTGTAACCCTCACGCTAAGGAGTGTGTGATGCTTCTGGCGGAATACCAAACCAACTGAGTGGTGTAAAAGCAAAGACGGGGCAGCAAAGTTGGTCTTGATGAGGAAAGTCATCTCTCTCTTCATATTCTCTGCAGAAAGGAATGATCAAACAGAACAAGAGGAAAGAAGAGAGATCAAACAGAGGCTGACGAGGAAGGTAAGCTCCCTCTTACATCTTCTCTGTCTCAACCAAATATTTAAACACAGAGTTACTGTGATGCTGTACTGTAGCCAGACTGATTTGCTCACCAATGCTATCTGAGCAACTGAATCCTGACTAGCAGTGAGAAGATGCTGTGAGGGGTGGGTCCTGCAACTTTTTTATCACCTCTAATAACAGCTTTGATTGAATTATACCATATTTTGGATACAGTCCAAGAATAAGCATCATCATTAAACCCTACCCTTTGCTGGACAGTGATTTGCCATTTGCATTTAGCTTAATAAGGAATGTGTGAGTTGACACATTCAAACTTTTCTTGACAGGCTTGGTAATTGAGCCAAGCTAGAAGTGTAAGGTTCTGCTATGACAAGTGTATTGTTGTCTGGATAAGCAAAATTAAACATATAGACAGAGGAGACTTGGCTGGGCAATAGAAGGTATGAGAAGGTTCTTGGAAATTTACTGGATCACCATCTAAATGGGAGAAAGCAGTGTGATGCAGCAGCTAAAAAAGCCAATGCAGTCTTAGTCTACATGAATGAATGCACTGCGTTCGAATCACAGGAGGCAATAGGGTTGCAGTACTCTCTACTCTACCCCCTAGACAACACTTAGAATGTTGTATATCCAGTTGTGGCATTAAGTGGGGTTATGGAGTTAGTTCAGAGCTACTGTAATACTAAAGAAACTGGAAACCAAACCTTACCAAGACTTAGGTGTGTTTTAGCTTTGCAAATTAGATGACTAAGATACATGTAAAAGACTATACTAGACAGAATTCTCCTTTTACAAGAGGGAGTTCTTGCAAGACAAGAATCAATGGGTTGAAATAAAAGAAAATCAGATTCATGTTGAACAGCAAGAGGGAAGCCCTGATGATTAGAATTTGAATCAGTAGAATGGTTTATCTAGAGAGAGGATTGATTCCATCTCTCCTGAAGTTTTCAAATATAGCTGGATGGTTATTTGTCAGGAATAATTTGGTGAATAATTAGTCTGGACTGGACTAAAGGATCTCTCAAAAATCTATAAGTTCTGTGGTTTTATGAAACAGTGGATTATGTCTGATCAGCTTGGGCTTGAGATTCAGTTGGAAGATAGGCTGAATGTATCACAATTTTACAAATGAGGAAGATTCCTACTGTATCACACCAAAGCAAATTGCATACAAACTGAATGGAAGGTAAGGATTTTGCAATCCTCCTCCTCAGTATTAATATGGTGCTAGGTCTGCAGACTCCTCCCACCCAAAATCTCAATACGCACAGTTAAAAATGGGACTTGGTATTTATTTAGAAGGAACAAGATCCTAATACAAGCAATTTGGAATTTATGCTAAGCCAAAAGTTTCTGATAATCAGCCACATGACATCTTTCTATGCCAGGAACAAGAAGTGCTGCCTAAAGACAATTTTCAGAAAGGGATTCATTCATTTGGTCATTCATTCCCCAAGAGAATGCACAAATCTTTTGTGGAAGTTCTAAATATATAGTCTGGCATTAAAAATACATTGCAAAAGCTGCTGCAAGTTTCCCTCTCAATGTACCTTCAGACTCTATGAATAGAAAGTACAGTACAGAGGAGAATGACATTTTCTGCTATTTCATCAAAGTTCCTCATGTAGGATTTTCCAACACACCCAGATGTTGAGTGACTGAATGAGTAGAAAGTAGTACTATATTACCTGGCAACCAATGTACATTGTGTGCTTCTTTGTTCTTGGGCATCCATTCCTGAATTGGTCTTGTTCGCAGTGAATTTCACAATTATTGTCTGTTTGATTACAGGAAATTATTGCAGCCAACAAATCTGCTGGTTATCAGGCAGTGCCTAGCAACCCATTCGTTGTTCTCTCTATTCCTTAAGGGAAAGAATATCTGTATATAGGTAGTCCTCAATTTATGACTGGTTGCTTAGCAACCGTTTTGGGCAGTGGGTTGGACTAGAAGACCTCCAAGGTCCCTTCCTGCCCTGTGATTTGATGTTTCTATGAACCCTGAAAAGATATTTATTCAGATTTGAACCTCCTATGGTGGGAACTACCCTGTGGTCATGTGACTGTATTTTAAGCCCTTAGCAACAAGCCTGTGTTTATGGATGCTATGGTCATGATTTCCAGCAACAAACACCCACAGGGAACAAAGAGTTTGCTTAACAAAAGTAAAGGTTCCCCTCGCACATATGTGCAAATTGTTTCTGGCTCTCGAGGGTGGTGCTCATCTCTGTTACAAAGCTGAAGATCCAGCACTATCCAAAGACGTCTCCATGGTCATGTGGCTGGCATGACTAAATGCCAAAGGCACATGGAACACTGTTACCTTCCCACCAAAGTGGTCCCTGTTTTTCTACTTGCATTTTTAAATGCTTTCAAACTGCTAGATTGGCAAAAGCTGGGACAAGTAATGGGAGCTCACTCCATTATGCGGTGCTAGGGAACTGCTGAACTGCTGACCTTTCTGATCGACTAGCTCAGCGTCTTAGCCACTGAGCTACTACGTCCCCTTTTTAACAACCATAGCATTTGCCTCATGACTATGGCGTTCGTTTAACAGCCACCACAAGAAAGGTTGTAAGATTGGATGCAGTCATGTGACAACTTTCTTCATGATTGTCCCAATTTACAATTCTAATTGCAGCTCAATTATGGTCATAAGTCAAGGATTACCTGTAGTCCCTTAGCAAGACAGCAGACAGTATTAGGTAGTCCTCGACTTACAACCACAATTGAACCCAAAATCTCTGTTGCTAAGTGAAACATTTATTGAGTGAATTTTGTCTCATTTTATGACCTTTCTTGCCATAGTTGTTAAGTGAGTCCCTTCAGTGGTTATGTTTGTAACAGGGTTGTTAAGTGAATCTGGCTTCTCCCATTGATTTTGCACATCAGAAGACTGCAAATCACATGATCTCAGGACACTGCAACTGTCATAAATATGAGTCAGTTGCCAAGCGTTTGGATTTTGATCATATGACCACGTGGATGCTGCAATGGTGTGAAAAATAAGTGTGAAAAATAGTCATGTCACTTTTTTCAGTGCCATTGTAACTTTGAATGGACACTAAACAATGATCACTGAACAAGCTGTTATAAGTCAAGGACTACCTGTACAGATTCCAGCAAGAGGGCTGTGGAAAGCAACTTATGTTTGACTGAAAAACAGAAGTGTGCCATGAAGGGAAGGCAATTCAGTTTCATTACTTTGAACTACATATATCCATCCATCCATCATCTATCTATCTATCTATCTATCTATCTATCTATCTATCTATCTATCTATCTATCTATCTATCTATCTATCTATCTATCTATCTATCTATCTATCTATCATCTAGCTACACATACATACACACACACACATATATATATTTACACACACATCTATGTATCCATTATATCTATCTATCTATCTATCTATCTATCTATCTATCTATCTATCTATCTATCTATCTATCCATCTATGCATCCATCATCCATCCATCCACTCACCCACCTACCTACCTATCTGTCATCTATCTATCCATCCATCCATCTATGCATCCATCAACTGTATATATGTATGTATATATATATGTATGTATGTATCCATCTATGCATCCATCATCCATCCATCCACTCACCCACCCAACCGACCTACCTACCTACCTACCTACCTACCTACCTACCTATCATCTGTCTATCTATCTATCTATCTATCTATCTATCTATCTATCTATCTATCTATCCATCCATCTATGCATCCATCATCCATCCATCTATTCACCCACCCACCTACCTACGTATCCATCCATCCATCCATTTCCTACCTTTATTATTTTTATAAATAACTCAAGGTAGTGAACATACACAATGCTCCTTCCTCCTCCTATTTTCCCCACAACAACCAACCTGTGAGGTGGATTAGGCTAAAAGAGCTCAAAGTCGCGCAACCAGCTTTCTAACTTGGTGCCTTAACCGCTAGACCAAGTTGTCTGTTTTCCTGCAGTGTTATCTCAGGAAAGACTGAGATAGTTTGGAAAGCAGGGTAATGTGGAGCAACAGGCTTGCTTCATGCTTACAAGGGAAGGGTCCTTCTTGATCTGCAAACCAACCGTGAGGGAGTTTTTGAATGAATCTTCATGGAAGTGAAGGATCCTTCTAAAGACATGCCTGGTCTTAGTTCCAAGCACTCATTTTCTCTCACTGCTGCCAGGAGCTGAGTGAGCAAGCTGGCAGCAGGAATAGGAAAGACTGTAAGAACATTGAAGAGGGCTGTAAACAATTTTTGGCATGTCTAGCTCCTACAGGTATCCAGAGGCTTTCTACCACATTTTCATGGCATGTTTTGCCATCTAGAGCCAAGAACACACTGGAATGCACGTTTAGCGCAAGAAAGTTTGTAACACGGATCTATAAAAATGACATCACCTTTCCTCCTATAGCCACATTATTGATCATAGAAATGTCACCTGCAGAGCACCACCTGCTCTTTCTGAAATGGGGATGGGCATATCCAACACAAAGTTATAGAATGACAATGCATGGCATTTATTTTTGAGTGCCAGTCCCTCAGAGCATAAGAAATGCTTTGTGTGATTAGACTTACAGTCCATTTGGTCCAGTATTCTGTGTGACCTAATGGTCTACTTGACATAAGTTGGAAGTTTAACTTTGATCATAGGTTTTTCATGTTTATAGTTTTATTAGGTTGCATTTTAAAATATAGGTTGAAGTTTGCCTTCCTCACGGTATTCCCTGCTGGGAACCCAGATCTAACTTGAGAAATTATGCATCTAATGTAAAAAATAAAAAAGGGGTTAGGGTTAAGGTTTTTAGAAGTTTTCAAGCTACAAAATGCAGCATTAAAAAAGAAAAGTTTCTTAGGAGATAGCCTGAGTTTACAAATGAGCCATGGTGGTTAGAATCTAACCATTCATAGTGGTTAGAATGCAGTATTGCAGACTAATTCTGCCAACTGCCAGCAGTTCGAATTTCATTGGCTCAGGGTTGACTCAGCCTTCCCTCCTTCTGAGGTGGGTAAAATGAGAACCCAGATTATTGGGGGCCATAGACTGACTCTGTAAACTGCTTAGAGAGGGGCTGTAAAGCACTATCAAGTGGCAGATAAGTCTAGGTGCTATTGCTATTGCGATTACAACAGAGCAGTTGTAAAGCAGCCCAAGGAGTGTCTAAATTTTGGTCACGAATGAACAAGTGTATCAAATAGATACACCTTCTTACATTCCTAAATGTGTTCCAAAGAAGTCAGCAGAAATTAAATGTAAGCATTTTTGTTAATATTCTCCACCCAAGTTTCTTTACAGTTCTCACATTTCATGATTATTTTTTCCTCCCAAAGCTTAATCAACGACCTACAGTTGACGAATTAAGAGACAGAAAAATCCTCATCCGATTCAGTGATTATGTGGAGGTGGCAAAAGCACAGGATTACGACCGACGAGCAGACAAGCCATGGACCAGGCTTTCAGCAGCAGACAAGGTACTAAGGTGTTTTTTATTTTTATGGGCATACGCCTGCCAAAGGTGTAATGTGCCACCCTTCCCTTGATGCCAGATTATACAGCTAGTTCTGGACTTAAGATTGTGATGAAACCTGCCCATGACAGTCATAAGTCATCATAGTTGCAAAGCAGGTCATCACCCAATCTTAGGACCTCTTTTGTGTCAGTCGTTAAACCAATCACCATACTCATTAAATGAACACCGCAGACATTAAGTGAACCCATTGTTTGTTATGGGGCATTTTTGCCGAAAACTGGAAGTAAACGCCATTTTTTCAGCAAAAACGTAAGTCATGGTTGTATGATCATGGGATGCTGCAAACAACTGTAAATATGGACCAATTGCCAAGCATCCAAAATGCAGTTATGAAATGCGGGTGGAGCAGCTGTCATAACTTCACGTCATCAATACCTTTAGCGTTGGGCCATTGTAACCTCAAACGGTCCCTAAGTGAGTGGCTGGAAGTCACCTGTACATTAAACCAAAGCCACATAAACATTGAGTTGTAAGAAGCTATTTAGGGCCTTAGGTCCAACTTCCTAGCTCAGAACAGACATCCAAATGAAAACATCCCCAGTGGAGAGTGTGTTTAGCCTCTACTTGAATACATCCAATCTGGGTTGCTGGTCCTACCATTGGACTAGTATTAACAGATAAACAGAATGACAAAGTTGAAAGGGACCTTGGAGGTCTCCTAGTCCAGTCCCCTATGCCATTTCAGACAAATGGTTGTCTAATCTATTCTTCAAATCCTCCAGTGTTGGAACACTCACAATTTCCAAAGGCAAGTTGTTCCACTGATTAATGGTTCTCTCTCTGTCAGGAAATTGGTCCTTAGTTCTAGGTTGGTTCTTTCCTTGATTAGTTTCCATCCATTGTTTCTATCCTGCTTTCAGGTGCTTGGAGAGAATAGGTTGACCCTCTCTTCTTTGACAATCTCACAGCCACAAGTGGGGCTGTCAATCCCTGATGTTTTGCTTTTGAACAATATTGTTTAGATACAATGTTTCCCAACCGTGACAATTTAAAGTTATGTAATTCCTAGAATTCCCCAGCCAGCATACAACTGTTGTAAATTCTTGCTGATTGCTTTTACCTATTCACACATGGCAGTCCCTCAATTTGATTTAAGTATGGTGGAAAAACAGAATTTATTAAGGAGCTATTTCACGGAGCCCTCCATTTATGGAGTTACTATGTTGCCGCCCATTGCTTGGGATGTGGAAGAGACTTCAACAAACTGTTCAATTGGAAGAGCTTATGGTTCTTTATAGAGAGGGATATCATTTCATTTAAATTTTAAGCTGTGCCTTTTCTTACCAGTTTTAAAGAATTAATTCACCTTGTTTCTGTTTGAATTTTCCAGGCAGCCATTCGTAAAGAGCTAAATGAATACAAAAGTAATGAAATGGAGGTGCATGCATCAAGCAAGCATTTGACAAGGTCAGTTGCCCAGATAGTATGTCTTCATCCATTGAATATAAATCAATCTCTCTCTCTCTCTCCCTCCCTCCCTCTCTCTCTCTCTCCCTCATCTATCAATCATCTATCTATATCTATCTATCTATCTATCTATCTATCTATCTATCTATCTATCTATCTATCTATCTATCTATCTATCATCTCTATCTCTATATCAAAAACCTGCAGAATGTTCTAACCCACTGCACTCTCTTCCAGAACTTGGAACAGTTGCTAGGGTCCAATCTGGGTCAGTCAACAGGATGAGAGGTTTAGTCTTCCGAGCTTTTGAACTTGTGCTGCAATCCATCTCTATCACCTCTCACCTTCTGTTAAGAGAGAAGTTTCCTGAAGATGGATTCCAGCACAAGTATGAAAACCTCGGAAGACAAAACCTCTGGCTCCAGTGATCGGTCCAATTTGGATCCTGCAACATTATGCTGGGGCACGCATGCTAGCCTTAATTTGTGAGTTGCTGAAGCATCCAAGATGGTTGAAATGAAACTGACCTATCTACTTTTTATCCCAAACTCACCATCAATTTACTTGATAATTCTCTAAGTATAAGAATTTAACTTCAGGTCAGTCAAATAATGAAAAATACATTTCCTGTTATGCGAAGAACAGGAACAACAAACCCTGTCAACATTCAGCACAATTTGAGTGAGCACAAACCACTTTTAAACAAAAGATAACTTACGGTGTACCCAGAAATTCAGTAGTCTATATCGATCTGCCTATGGAGGAAATTAAAGAAAACAGTGTAGGAAATCTAGTTGCTTGCTAAGATTTCAGATCAGGCCCATAAATATGATAATATTCAGCAGTGAAAATTACAAAAGGCAGTAATTATTCTCTTGAAATATGCACATTGATCTTTTGATTGCAACCAATCTGTGAATATAATCTACTGATCAATTTCCTCACCTGAGCAAAATTGATCAGACAATGTCTATGCACTTGAAATTCTTCAGATGCTGTGTTTGCTTGGTATAGGAAGATTGACAATAATCACAATCAGAGTTGCTACCAAAGCCCAGTCTAAACTGAAAATTGAAATGAATTTAGAGGTTTCAGCTCAGGTGAAACATTTAACATTAAGGCATTCAGAAGAAATTGGTGGCATTTCTTTGGGCAGAAGCCATTTAATTCTTAAATTGTTATTAAGTATCACCAAAATAAAAATTCAGTAGAAATGTAAGAGCTCCACTTTAACTTTAAAATGTTGAAGATAAAAGTTTTGATTTGACTACCAGTAGGTAGGTAGAAAGGTTGGTAACTAACTTGTCCTTAGATCCTTGCTTTTTTTTTTCTTACATGAAATTGATTTTTGTGATAGAACTTCTAAACAATTGCCATAATTACTTATGTCTTCTCCTTTTAACTTCTAGATTCCACAGGCCATAGAGATTTTCTTCTGCGAAGAATTTGTCTACTTTTTTTGATATCCACTACTGAACACACATCAGGGAAAACATGAAGGCCTTTCTCTGAGGTTCAGTCTACGAGAAGCTGATGTTTCAGGTTCTGGAAAGACTGCAGATTCTCTCTCTGCAGCTCGTATTTAAAACGATCTAATCCATCACCTTGGAGCCGCAACCCTCAAGGTGTGGAAGAATTCACTGACAATATTGAACTCATTCAAAAGGAAATGACTGCATTCCTTTGCTACTTGTTTTAAACTGAATTGCTGCATATCTTGAGAAAGGAGATGTTGTGCATGTACAGGCTCTACCATTCCAAGGCCTCCGACATAATGGACACGGCGCACACCATCATTCAGTATTATCATGATGATGAGACATTGGGAACTTATCATGATTAGTTTGTACAAAACACTTAAGTTCATGTTCTACAGAGTTATTTACAATATTGTTTCTTTTCTTTTTTTATATATATAATGTCTAACAAAACACTCCTCTTTTTTTGAACTCCTGTTCATTTTTTTTGTTAATTAAATGATTACTTACTGCAGAAAACAATTCCACAGACTTCCATGTTTTATGGGATTTAGCATCAGAGTTTAAAGGAACATGGGAAATAATTTGATTTCTTCCCTCTCTCTCTCTCTCTCTCTCTCTCTCCTCTCTCTCTCTCTCTCTCTCTCTCTCTCTCTCTTCCTCCCTCCCTCCCTCCACCTCTCTCTCTCTCTCTCCCTCAAGCAAGTTTTATATTAGCAGCTTCCATTTTCCAGGAGGAAGATACAAGTGTAGGACTGCAAAAATGCATAGTATTGGGTCTATTTTTGTTGTGGTCACTGAGAAGTTGAACTAGTTCATTGGGAAAGGGGTAGTTGAAGGGTGAGGACCTATTTTAGGCTACTATTATTCAAAAGGGCAAGATTAAAATGCAGAATATCTGTACATGTGAAATGGTTGCAATCCACCTGTTTGCACAGTGTGATGTGAAATTTGACAACGGCCTAGCTTAATGGAGAAAGCGCTCCTACTACAAGAGTTACAGAAGTAAATGAGTAAAAAAAATTAGAACATCTGAATCCTGACTGGGGATAGTTTCCACAAGAGGCACAACCACAACTGCTTGGGTATCTGGGTATCTAGTGAATACAGTTGTACACCTAATGATCTCAGATCACTTCCCACCAATACTTTTAGGTAAGTATTGCAAGAATAAAATCAATGGACAAAAATATGTAATGTTGCAAACAGAATGTTACAGCTCATGTCTAATATATTCTGTGAGAATTACAAGTCCTCCAGTTGAAGACAAAATGCAAAGAGCAGCTGAGTAAAACCATGGTATGGAAAATGCAGACCTATGCAATCTTTAACCCATTCAGGCGGACATAATGCATGAGGCATAAACAGCAGCCAGCTAGAAATTACTAATCTCATAACTCACCGTTGGAAAAACTAAAAGACCAGGTTAGGAATAGATCATCATGGGAAAAAATTGGTTTATGGGGGTTGCTAAAAGTTGAGAACAACTTGAAGGAACGTTACATAATCAGTCAACCATCAATCCATCAAGCAGCTTGCCTTGATAATCATGTGACAACATCTGACTGATCACAAGTAGTGGAAACCTGAGTTGAGGCATTAAAAATAATGTCAGAGAAAAGAATAAAACACACAGAAAACTCATGCCACACAGTGAAATTCCCAACAGGACTAACACTGTCTCGCTCCATTGCACTTCTGAGTGAATTATTATGTACAGAATCTGGTTTATGCATGCTTAAAAATATTCTGGTTTTGCATTATGCAAGATGTTATTTGTAAATGTGTTGCAGTTTATATGCGTGAGTAATCCCCATTCCTAAAATTGGGAGGATGATTATGCTGAAAAATGTTTCAAAGGTCTATTTTCCTTAAAGTTCTGGGCTGCACTTTCATTGAACATTTTGCTTTCCTTTTCCATAATTCATTTTAATTGGGAAAACTTTTATGCAGAAAATAGTCCCATAGACTACTGTTTACTGAAACTGAAATCAGAATTGACCAAATTACAGTGAACTGCTATCTCAGTATGAAGTCCACAATATATACAATACATACAATTCTTCATAAAGAAACATGTGCATCAGCGCAAGCAAGAGACTATGAGGTGGGGAGTATGAAGTGCAATCTGGAACATATTTTCATTTGCTTCTATTCTAATTTTCGGTTCCAAGAAAGCTGACAGCAAACAAATAAAAAAGGAAGACGGGGAGGGAGGGGAAGCTTTGGATCCACTGGAACCAGTGATTGACAAGTCGACCCTCCAATCGGAATAATTTGCAATTGCCCAATCACTGATCATTTCATTCAGTGAAAAGAGATAAGAGATGATCTCTCGATAAGAAAGTGGGGAATTTTCTGTGCAATGGAAAATTCCCCATTTGATAAAGTTGCTCTAGAACAGGGCTGTCAAACTCGGGGCCCACAGGCCAGATGTGTCACACGGTGGCCATGCCCATGCCCAGTTTAGCGAGTCATGGCACCACATGATGTCCCAATATGTCACATGGTACTGCGATGATGACGTGAGTTTGACACTTGGGTGAGATTCTACCGGTTTGGACCAGTTCGGGTTAAGTTTTCACCTGGTTTGCTGAACCAGTATTTCAACCGATCGGCTGGCCCTTCCCACCCAGTCCCTCCCAGGAGTCTCACGCAATGCAGGTAAGTGCAGGAACCGTGTGGAGGGTCTGGGAGGGGGAAAAAATGGGCCTTCCAGAAGTCCAGAAATGGGCCTGCTTCCAGAAGGCCTGCAGAGCCCAGGGGAGATATTTTTGGGGGAGGCCTCCAGATCCTTGGGAAGGTGAAAATCGGCCCTCCCAAAGTTCCAGTAGGTCATACCCACCATTTTTGAATCCCACCCCTTCCCCTATTGTAGAATGATCTGATTTGGATTTAATGTTTTGGTTGGCCAGTCTATATATGCTTAGAAAATTGTAATTTCTCCAGTATTGCAGTCACATTTCTTGTCCCAAACGTGCTTTTTCTGGAGGCAACTGCACTTTTTTTTTTGAAAATGTTTCTTCTCATCCAAGAAGCTTCTTCAGCTCTGACAGGACAGTGGGGAATGGAAGGATTTATGTTCCTTGCAGATAGCTGGTCATTTGCATCTTTTTAGAGAGTCGTTGAAGCACTTGGAAGTTTATCGGTGTCCTCAAGTTCTCCTGAGTAGTGCTCCTGGTTCCTGTAGTCTGCAATTCTCCCTCTGGAAATCCATTCCTGTTCCCATACCATCCTAAATTGTATAGCTAAAAGTCTGTAGAGATTCTCAGTCATCCAGATCATGGTTGTCCCAAAGGTGCTTTTTCAGGAGGCAACTGGACTTCCTTTTCTTTTGAAGATGCTTCACTTCAGAACCAGCAGCACTAGTCAAGTGACCTTGAGGACACAGATAAACCTCCAAGTGCTTCAATGATCCTCTAAAAAGATGCAATTGACCAGCTGTCTGCAAGGACTACAAATCCTTCCATTCCCCACTATCCTAGTCAGAGTTGGAAAAGCTTCTTGGATGAGAAGTGAAACATCTTCAAAGAAAAAAACAAGAAAGTCCACTTGCCTCCTGAAAAAAGCACCTTTGGGACAACCTTGATCTGGATGATTGAGAATCTCTAGACTTTTAATTGCATTTCTTATTCCACTATGAGGAACTGAAAAGGCTGGCTTAACTGCTGATTGGAGCACTCTACCTCACAAAATATATATTTATGGCACACATTACTACACGAAGGGGATTTCTCTGTGTAGCTATTTTCCAAGTGACCACATCAATCACCTTTAGAAGAATGAAGATGTAAGGAAAGACCTGGATTTAGAGCAATCTAGATCTAAGGAGAAATTTCCTGACAATGAGAACAAGTATTAGTGGAACAGCTTGCCTCCAAAAGTTGTAAGTGCTTCATCACTGGAGACCACTTGTCTGAAACTGTATAAGGTCTCCTGCTTGATCAGGAGGTAGGAACAGAAGACCCCCAAGGTGTAAGGTCCAGCCTCTCCCCACCTCCTTCAAAACAAGTATAGATTCTTGAAAACTTTGTATTTCAAAAGGAACCTTATTGAAAAGGGATGAAAGCAAGTCAGAATTCAAAGCAGGCTCTGAGGTCCCTCTGCATACAACTAGAATAAAGGAAATTAGAAACCCCTCCCAACAGTCTGATGTGTATTCCATCAATCTGCAGGTGTGAAGATGTTATTGTACTGGTATCTCTGAGAAAGCAGATAAGAAATGTTTTCTTAGGGCTATCTTCCAGCATTGCAATCCACACAGCCCCTCCTCCCCTTGCATTCCCTCAAGAACTGAGAATTTTCCAGGCATTTGAGGTGCAGGCAATGGTTATAAATCAAGTAAGAGGTTATGTAAAAGACAAGGCAAGAAATAAGATACTTAGGATACCTAGAGAGGAAAAAGAACTAAATGTATCAAATCCAACCTCCCCCCCCTGCCCTTTCTTTCACTGAAGAATGGCAGATACACAGGTCTGACACAAGATCTCTTCCAACTATGTTATTCTGTTGGTCTTCCACCTGCTGTGTCAGAGATGTATACATAAACTCTATGTATAAAGCTTAGAAGCTTGAGGTAAGGCTTTTGGTAGATGTATGCATTTCCATGTATAGACTGTTGTAGGACCAAGAGAGGTGCACAACATATTTTCATCATTAGTCCCTTAAATGAGAAATGAAAATGTCTGCAATCTCATCTCTTATCTCTTGAAGTTGTTTCTAACAAATTCAGTTGGTTTCAATCAAAATTCAGGAGGACCATCTAGTGGGAATGAAAATTACTGCAGATAGAGTTTTTAAAGTAAATTGCATGCAACTCAGCTCCACTGGATGAAATCACAGAAAGTCTAATTGCAGGTTAGTCGTTAGGGTGTAAAACGATTAAAGAATTTTGGGTTGAATGAGCAGCTTCCTTTAAAAGTATGATTCACCCCTTAAGGTTAAGCTTTCAGTACAAATACTACTGATTGTTGGGGTGGGGGGGGAAGGAAATGTTTAACGTTTTAGTTTCTTAATTTGGAAATTCAGAATACCTTAGTTCTCACTGCTCCAATTAAATTCATAAAACCTCAGCTCTCAATGCTGTCCAGCCCCAAAAAAATGTTCTCTTGATGTATCCTTTGAATCTCAAGTTGGTTAAATCTTTTGACCAATCTTCTCATCCCAATTAGATTATAAATTACATAGAAACAATTCTACATCATATTTCTAGATTTGGGGAAATAAAACCACAACAGCAGAGAAGCAGATTTAATATCTATGTCAGTTTCAATTGTTAATGCAGTCATTAGGAGGCCACTTGATCTAGCGTGTAAAAAACAGAGAAGAATATTTGTACCTCAGGGTTACCAAATTTGGGGAATAAAATGTCTGCAAGAAAACAATCAACCTCTGCACCAAGGACTCATTGCAAAATACTGCATAGATAAATGGCAGCAGACTTCTCTAGTCTGCAAACAGGTTCTCTAGCTAGTGGAAACCATCAATTTTTTGCTGCAGGATTCTTCTGTTAATCTTTGAGTGCACAAGAATAAAAATATGTTGTAATGGTCTTCTACAGTATTGCATCCAGTCAATAGAAATTGCCAATCAAGGGATGAGAGATCGTTGCTTATAAGATCATAGTTGCCTTTTTTTGAAGTTATAATTGGGGATTCCATCGTTGTGATGATTTTTGTGTGGATGTATGTTGAGACAAAAGTCAATCGTGTTGTGGTCACTGTTGGAAAAGGGTTCTTTAATTTGTGTTCCGTAAATTGAATTCAAACTATTGCAGAAGATGAGATCGAGGCAGTTGCTAAGTCTAGTGTTGTTGGTTACTAGTTGTTTTAGTCCTAGATTTGTTACTGCATTGTAGAAGGTTGCATGTGTGGGTTCAGTTGTACATTCGTTAAGGGTCCAGTTAATATGAGGAAGGAGTCCGTCACTAATGACGAAATGAAGTCACCCAAGAAAAGAGAAAACATGTGGCAGGATGCAGCCCCATGCAGTAAGGATTAGACTGTCATGTTATCGAGTGGCTGTTCATTTCGGTGCTGCTGCGAACATATGTAAGAGAACCGAAATTGATAATTAATACACGTCTCACAGAACTAGTGGTCTCATAATAGCAATCCCTGGGTAAATCGGCATGTCTTTTAGATCGTAGGGACTTTATAGAATACGCCACACCCACCTCCTCTACGATCAGATCGATCTTAAACAAAGCCTACGGGAAGAGATCAGGAGACGATCCTGTTAGCATTGTCACAAATAATGATGTTCGAATTTAACCATATTAGAAAGAGGAAAATTCCGGTATTTATTACAGAGGCGCTTTGGCGATTGAATACTGCATTTAAGGCAGTAAAGGGAAACAGAGTAGTTAGGGAACCACGCATGCCAGTTTGATGATGCCTTGGAGTGGAGGGTGGAACTGGAGTGCAAGACTGGGGTGTGTAACCTGTCATTTGATGCAAATCAGTCAGTAGCAGTAAGGTCTTTTCTCCATTGTCTATATGATTTGAGTTCCGCGCGAAGTTCACGGGAAGCAGAATTGCTCTTGAGTAGGAGTCTGGGTCTTGAACGAAGTGTTGTGTTGGGATACGTTTTGCAATGGCCTTTATTTATATTAATGAAAGCATTGCTGACTCCATTTTGACAAACACCACTCTACAAAATCTCGAAGCACAGAACCTCGCATTGTATTATGCCCCGGCCATCTCCGGATCTATCTCAATATAATCTCAAGGAAGAGAGTTTGTTGTATGAGTGCTATGAATCGCCGACTTTGGGAAGTCGTCTGATTGTTGGGTCTTTGAGACCAAATAAGATGGTAGGGATGTTCGTGGCACGTTCCAGGGTGCTCTGACAGAATAACGAGAATAAAGTGCAATGATAGAAGAAAGATAGTAATTGTTTGTGGCTGTGGTTTGGTGGTTATTTTTGGTTGTAATTGTAATTGTAGTTGTGGTAGTGGTTGTGGTTGTTGTGGGATTTAATTTTGAGCTGATAGGTAGTCACTTATCTTTGCTGTATTTTTTTTCAAGAGAGATTAGGCTTGCTTGTATAGTTGTTTCAAAACATGTTGCTAAGTGTTCTTCTATTGAGTGAATGAATGATTTTGTGCTTTCAGCTCTGTCAGGTAGGGTACTCAGTTTGTTTTGCTTAGGAGAACATGATGGAGATAGATAAAAGAATGTATCTGAATTTTTAACCATATCAGCTAGGCTTTTGTTTGCATTTAAGCAGGCAGGGTTGGCTAGATTGTTGCATAGCGGCATTTGATGTAAATTTCACTTTCATTTATAGTTTCAAGACATCTAAAATATGTGCAGGAGTCTGGGAGGTCATTGGTAGAGATATTTTTCTTTTGGTTTGGAGTTTTTGGCTGGCATGGTCAATAGCAATAGTACACTAAACAATTACAATAGCTAGTTAATGTGATAGGTAGACAGTTACTTAAAGATTGTTGGTGATTAATAAATGTTAATTTATATGTTAGAGAACAAATCAAAAGTCAGGTTACTTATTACTGAAAACCAATCAATCAATCAATTGGTTATTCAAATCACTCTAATCAAATAATTTTGCTAAGAAACAAACAGTCTTATTTATTACAGTAATTACTAAACACACCGGTCAATTAAATTCACCAAATCACTGTTTTTAAAATCAGATATTCAGTTATTACACTATATGCACTAAACAATCATACTAATCAATAAAAACAATAAATCAATTTATCATTTGATAAAAATTAATTACTTTAAAGAAATTGATTTGGAGATATCATTATGTAATCTTTGATATAGGTCTTGAGGTAGAAAGTTATCAGTTTTGAGATACTGAAAGTAATGAAGTATTATTGAGAGTCAGTAAGTAAAGAGTTATTGCTTAGCTTAAGGCCTGGTCCCACTGGCCGACAGGCGCAAAACGTATGCATAAGGGACACAGTGGACAAGCAAAATTTCAGGGGTGGCTCCATCCGTTGTCATCTGCTCCAAAAAGTGGCAAAAAATTGCATAAACAGAACAGAAAAGAACGGAAAGAACGGACGTGGGTAGTATGTAGCGGGGATGTTAAAAGGATGTTCATAGAAAGCCTAGCGGATGAAAGCGGATGGAAGAGGATGACACCTCCAAAGAGGTTCCGGGGGATAATTGCGAAGAGGACGCATAGTGGATGAAGCGGATGTATCACGTACGCCTAAAGGAAAGAAAGGGGATGCCGTGCAGATGTATATTGGATGCAAACCGTTCACTGCACATCCTTTCTATTTCCGTGCTACTACCAATGTATAGACGTTCCATGTACCTTTTCTTTCCCCCCTCTTTCCATTTTCAGCTGCAGCGGATGTGAGTTGCAAGGATGCCCAGAGGATGCAGAGAGGATACAGNAGTTCATCCGTTCACAAAGTTTTGTGCAGCTCAAAATTTCTTGCACGGATGAAATTGCAGTGGATGGATGCTCTATGGATAGAGCGTATGAAACACGTATGCAATGAGTACACAACGGATGCATAGCATTTTCCAATGGATGGCAAGCTTTTTTTAACGTTTTACATTCTCTTTGCATCCTTAAGTGCAGTGGGACCAGGCCTTTGAAGCTGTTGCTGATATCTGAAAATAGGTTTATAACCCCTAATAAACTGGCAGGAGGCCTCTTTTCCTGGGCTGGAGAAACAACAGTTTCTTTATGTCAAACACTCTTTCCTCTTGATTTTACTCTTTCCTTTTTGATTTTTTCTCTTTCTTGTTTTATAGATTGAGTTTTTGAGATTGTAAAGATACAAAGATGCTGAAGGGGGATCTCTGGCCCCTTCTTCAGCAGAGATAAACAGAACAATTCACAAGGAGGCAACCGGAAACCTTTTTGTTTTCCCTTGATGAATGGGATTTCTGGCCCCCTCCTAGTTAATTAAATACACGTTCAAAATTTGTTTCTTTAAGAGAAAGAGGCATGTAGATAGTCTTGCACTGGCAATTCAAATAGTCTATATTTTTACTGTGTAGACTCAGATTTGTATTGAGCATTCTCTCCTGGCTTCAATATGCTTCTGCTTCTATCATTGGAAATAAAGTTGCTTCCAATCTTCACAGGAGTTCAGTTATAACAAAACTAAGTTACTATCCTTTTAAAGAGGAAGTCCAGGTTAGCAATTTGGTGAAGAGGGAAGAGGGAAGGAGGGGCAGCAGGGGGGGAAGCTGTCTGCTTCACACCCTGGCTGCAAATGTCTGAAGACTGACTCAAAGCTCCTGGTGCTCACTGCCCTGCAAGGATGGGATGAATCTCACAATCTCACCACCCTGAAAGGATGATCGTAGAGCCCTCGGTACTGGCGAGTCCCGCCACCTTACTTTCTAGTAAGGATGGGTTGAGTTGCAGATCGTCGAGCACTTTTGAATGGAGCCCTTTTGAATTTAGTGTTTACCAAGGAATGAGCTCTTTTCTGGTGTGTTGGTCAATGATGGAGGAATCAGAAATCTCCGAGTACTTTTGAATGGAGCGTTTACTGAGGAATGGAGCTCTTTTTTAGCTTGCTGACAAGTCTTGGGCATTAGGCTTTCCACCTTGCCGGCTGGACCCACACGGATTTGAGGGCTTGTCTCCTGGCACTGCCCATGCCCACTGGAGCTCCTCACGCTATCACTACTGCCACCGCCATCTTTCAGATGTAACATCCTACGGTGAAAATCACGAATTCTTCATCATAATATAAACAGGACATTGCTTTCTAAGCTCTATGAAGACAACTGGCACTGCTGGCACTGCTCCTCGTCCTGCTGGTGCTTACTCTGCTGGAGCTACTCCTGGTCCTGTTGGTCCTGCTGGTGCACCTGGTCCTGCTCGTGCTTCTGAACCTGCTGGTGCTCCTGGTCCTGCTGGTACTCCTGGTCCTGCTCCTGGTCCTGCTGATGCTGCTGGTGCTGGTGCTGCTAGTCCTGCTGGTCCTGCTGGTCCTGCTTTTGCTGCTACGATTGTTGCTGCTGCTGCTGGTGTGGTGGTGTGGAGGAGCAACCCATACAACCTCGAAGCCCCTCTGATGAGGGCCCATATGGCCCTGCCAAAGGGAGGAAGAGGCAGACGCGTGAACGGGAGAGAGGAAGCGCAAATACACCATAAGAGAAGAATGAGGAAGGAGGTGCGCGAGTGGGCGAGGGGAACGCAGTATTCTATGCGGAAGGGACACAGGCTCTACGAAACATTCCAAAAGCGAAGGCATGGCTGCTTGGAGAGAGAAGCGGGAGAGCCTGGGCGACACTTCGGAGGTGGCACATGCACACGACTGGTACGGGAAGGCTGCACCTCAAGAAATTGGCCAGGCCTGCAGTCCAGCTGACGGACCAGAGAGACCTACCCGTGATGGCCAAGTACAGCTCTTTGGAGGGTGAGATCCACCCACCAGGAGCAGCCCCTCTTCACAACCCCTCTCTCAGGCAAGCCCACAGAGAGCTCAGTCTCTTCTGGTAAAGAGTCAGGCTCCTGTGTCCAAGGCAGGTATCTGTGGAGTGTGGCCATGATGGAGAACCACCGACAGCTGTACTACCTGTGGGCGGAGGCGTGGAGGACGCCCCTTTGGGAGACAAGAGATGGCAATTCCAACCAGCCCAACCCATATCCACCCCCATTCCACCTCCACAGAAAAGGCAGAGAGGCAGACCGGAGGGGAGAGCCACACTGTCCTCTGGAGATAAGAGACACCAATCAGGAGGCAGCGTAGATCTCCTCTCTCTCAGTCTGGTACATATCACCAACGCCCCAATTCCTCCAATCGCAAGCCCTTCCTCACCTACGTCAACCGACCCTCATGAACATGTTTGGAACCCCAGTAAGCCAGGTGGTTGATGGACAGGTTCTCCAATCTCTTCACAACCCTCCAGAACCAAGTGAACCTGCTTGGAGGTCAGCAGCACAGGCAGCCCTTCCCAGTCCAGGCACAGGTACATCGGATTGCCCACCCGATAGCCAGCATGGCCACAGATGCCACCCATGCCAGTCCTCACACAGCTACATAGACCAAGACAGCCCACTACACTGCTCCTTCCTCCATCCCCACAGCCAAGCCGGCTTCAGTACATCTGTCATCGGTATTGGGGCTGACACCCCATGTCATGGAGGAAGGAGCTCTCAACATCACGGGGCTGAGCCAGCTGTCTGAGACTTCCTCAACACACCGAGTCCCCTGTTGTCCTCTCGGGCCAGGCACTTCAGACCAGCACTATCCAGCAGCAGCCACCTCCACAGCACCTGGAACCCTTCACCGCTGAGACTGGGTTACGCCTCCGAGTGCAAGAAGAGTGCCAGAGACTGGGTGGTCTACCTGTTGACTTTATTTTTGCTTTGGACACTTGACTTGGGTCATTTTGCTTTTACAGTTTTTTATTATAAAGATTATCTTCTGCTTCACACACTTACTTCATTTATTTTTATTAAATAAAGTCTTGGTGGAAACTTTAGAAATGGTTTAAGCCTTTGCATGCTTGTGGATGGTTAAGGATAGCAGTGGGATGGGCAGGGATACCTTGGGATGGGTTAATAGCTGTTGCGATGGGCAGGGATACCTTTGGGATGAGTAATAGCTGTGGGATGGGCCAGGGATCCTTTGGGGATGGGTAATTAGCTGTGGGATAGATAATACCTCCAGTGCAAGCATAGTGGGACTGTATGGTCCACCCTCCCAGGTGCCACACCTATGGCCCTTTATTATCAATAATAATGTATACATTCATCCACAGATGTCAACATAAATATAACTCTTTATTTAATTGCCCTGTTCATTTTAGGCCCACCCAACATAACATGGCCCAATCCATTCAGTGTGATGGACATGCTGAAGGAACGATTCATTAATCATACTATCATCCTGTCTTGCCACTTCCACTGCTCCAGCTGGGGAGTTGCACCATGTCTCAGGAGGTTGCGCTGCTTCTTCCCTTCACGTGAAGTTCTGTTGGGGCCTTGCACCTCCTTAAGTCTATCAGGTTTTGCCCTTGCCTCCATTCCCCAGGCTCCATGTCCCCATTGCCTTGTTGGAGGTCCACGACCTGTTCTACAACACTGGGTAGAAGGATGCGCAGGAGATTGTGCAGGATGCAGCAAGCTTCCACAATCCTCCTCACGGTCTGTGGCGATGCTGCATGGTGGTGAGAAGTACCTTTGGAATCGTGTGGCCGGATGCCAAAGGCATTCTCACCACCCGCCTTGCTCTGGACACCCTGGTACTTGAAGATCCTCTCTTTCACGGGTGAGGAGTCTGGAAGTGTAGGGCTTCATGAGGTAGGTTTCTGAGGGAGAAGGGCTGTCATCTCCCATGATGAAGTAGGGCATCAATCTGTGTGTCGTTGGCAGGGGATCTGGATCTGGGAGGCCCATGATGAGGTTGTGTTCCAGCCCCTCCTTGAGATCACTTGGCGTTTGTATACCTGGGTTTCTGAAGCTGACCCGTTGCCTGAAACATTGATTGTACATGACTTGCAGTCAGCATCGACCATGGCGAAGAGGATGATGCTGAAGAAGCCTTCTTGTAGTTGAAATAAGTGATCCCCTGACTTTGGCTGGAGCTTTGCAAGGCCACGTGCTTGCCATCTATTGGCTCCAATGGTGTGGGGGAAGTTCCACCTCTGTACCACTTCGTCTGCAACTTTCTTCCATCCTTCTTCAGTGGAGGGGTACTGGAGGAGCTCCTCCAGGTATTCTTCGATGATGGCCTGCACCACTTCCTCTGACCACAATGCTGATGGTATTGTGGGTGCACCGCCTCCAGCCGTACTTGCATTCTCCTGTACCTTGTCCCTGAGGCCAGGTGGCGCAGAGTTAGTGCCACCTTGAACCCAGGGTCCAGGCTGGGCCAGAAATTGGTGTTTGCCTTGGTCAACCTGGGTCTCAGCACCCTCCACAATTCGTCAAACAATGGCTGGAGGCATCCTCATGAAGTTCTGGAATGCAGAGGGTCTTCGTTCCTCAGTCCACCATCAGCTTGTTATACAGTCCGTACTCCGCTCTTCTCCGCGATCCATTCTTCGGACCCAGACACTTCTTGGATGCCTCCTTTTCTTCTAGTAGAACAGTTGAAAGAGCCTGTAGATGGCTTCACACTGTTCGAGAATGATGGGTGGCTACCAAAAGGAATGTGTTACGATCCATGGTGGAGATTATGGATGCTGTGGAAGAGCAAGATCCAGATGAAGGCTGCAGATGTCTGCACAGCAGGGGTGCTGGACTGATATAGTGAGATCCAGGTGAGTTCCTCCCCTTTTTATAGGCTTATATAGGTTTTCACTATGTGTTTTTGCATCCTCTAGGCATCTCTTAGACATCCTTAATATCTGAGATAGGTCCCCTCTGCGGAACGTTTTGTTCCATTTTAAATGCTTTGTATGCAGCTGCATCTGCTTTCATCCTTTCTCCGTCCATGCTACTAATGCTTTGTGCCCATCCGCGTCATTTCGCTTCCTCCCTGTGTCCGTTTCGCTGGGCGGATGCGAGTTTGCGCGGATGACACAGCGAATGCCTAGCGGACATAGCGGACGTGTAATGGATGATGACGGATGTAGAACAATGTTTCCCCGTATGCGTTGCGGATGCAGAACGGACGCGTTGGATACATTTTCCACTCAAAAAAGTTTTGAGCAGCTCAAAACTTTTTGAGCGGATGGAACCTCAGTTGACAGATGCTGGACGGATAGAGAGGATGAAAAACGGACGTACAGAACGGATGGATTGCGTTAACCAACGGATGGCAAGTGTTTCTCTCCATTTTACATCCTCTTTCCATCCGTTTGTGCAGTGTGACATGGGCTTTAACTTTAATTTAAACTTTAAGTAAAAGGAAGGATCCTAAAGAAATAATAGTAGATTGGTTGTATGAGGAGGAATGTCAGTCTTTTTTCCCCCTTCTTTTTCTGTACTTCAACTTTTCTTTTAAAAAATCCAAATCTTCACTTTGATGTCATACTGTAATGCTACTGCTTCAGGTAGGACTCCAAAGTGGAGACAGGACATAGTTTTTTAAAAAAAATGTTTCAGAAATATAATTTCACCATAATTTAACATGTTCACCAGTAGATGACAATGAAACATCACTCGCCATTAAACATGTTAATTTCAGTACAGACCTTCAAGCAGAGGATTTTAGAAATGCCACCTGCCCAAACACTTTGGTCATCTTTGGATGCCTTTCCATCCCCTCACAATGATATTAGAAAAGTGATTTCAGAGAGAGGGCTTCTAAAATGACAATGCCATCTCATGGAATATTCTCAACATGAAGAGACATCTGGCATCTATACTGATGCCCTTCCAGTGCTGTCTAATATCTTTCTCTTCTCCTCTTGTAGTAATTCCAGTTTTATATGCACACATTATATGGGGATGGTAGCTCTTATTTTTAGCCCTCCCAATGTATTTTGTTGTCAGTTGTATTCTATTTTTACTGTCCAAGTGAAACATTTCTCATGTTTTAAATTGTCTTACAACATTGTCAGTTCATTTTAAAGGGGCACAAAACTATTAAATGTACAAGGAAGCTCTCTTTCTTTTCTTTCCTTTCTTTTATTTTTTTATTTGCTTGATAGTGCAAAACATAAAAATTCAATATCTATATAAATAGTATGTTGTCTTACAATTGATTTTGAGATATAGTAATGGTAATAATCACAATAATATTCATAACATCATTAACAATCACATCATAATATTTACTTATCCATTTTAATAAACCTTCAGTGTAATTAATTCTTCTCTTATGCCTTTAGGTTTCTAACTTCTATTGCTGCTAGTTAGCCACTGATAAAACAAATTTCTTTCTTCATAGTTGACCTGTCTTGTATACATAAAAGAATTATGTATCAGAAGAATTGTTTATCGGATTTGATTCATATTTTTTGTATACAGGCAATCCTCAACCTAAGACCACAATTCAGCCCAAAATTTCCATTTGTAAGAAAGGCAGTTATTCGACGAATTGCACCCAATTTTGTAAATTCTTTTTGCCTTAGCTGTTAAGCAAATCATGCAGTTGTGAAGCAAGTCTGGCTTTCCCCACTGACTTTTCTAATTGGAAGCTGGCTGGGAAGGTAACAAATGGTGACCACATGATCCTGGGACAGTGCAACTATCATAAATACATGCCAGTTTCTGAGAGACAAAATTTTGATCACAGGACTGGGGATGCTGCAATGGTCATAAGTGTGAAAAATGGTCATAGGTTCCTTTTTTCATTGCTGTTCTAACATTGAACAGTCCCTAAACAAGTTGTTGTAAGTCAAGGACTACCTCAGTTACATTAAGGTAAAAATAACTATGATAAACAATATCAAATGAGGATGAGGATGAAGGATGGAAGACAGAAGATGGAGGATATATATATGATAGATATAGATAGATAGATAGATTTGTTTTTGTAGATATTCAAGGGTACAGGTAGGCAGTTCTTGGCATGTTTGAGTCTTTTCCCATGTAAGATTGAGAGTATCTTGGCAATGTTTCGACAACATCCCACTCACCATCTTCAGGCTGGTGCTTTTGGCTTTGTGCTTGGCAACTGGTGATGCAACCATGGTCTGGTTTCTGGACGGTGGTTGTCTTTCGTCTCATGGAATGGGTTTGGATATGAGTCTAGTGAGGGAGACTGGTGGTGGTGTCATGTATTGTTTTAGGTCCGTTGCTGGTTTTCATGGCTGCAACTCATTTGTTGATAAGAACTAGTTTCCAGATGTCTGGTAGGAGGGAGGCATCATCCCTTTTATTCATGTTAAACATGGGGTGTTTCTCAATTTCGATGGCTACCCTGATTATTCTCTTGTTGAAGTATTCAGCATTGGAGATTAATTTGGTTCCCTCAAAATTGATTTCATGTCCTGTGGCTTTAAGGTGCTAGAAAAGGGAGGAAGCAGAAACCAGACCACGGCTGCATCACCAGTTGCCACACATCCCGACCCCCAAACCAAGCAAATGGACACACGCCATGAACACATAGCCAGGCTTCAAAATCGGAGCAAAATCAAAACCTGGAACATCACATCACAGCCACCCACTCAGGATATCAACATCACAGAACTCAGGAGGTTACACCCCAAAACCTCAGGATGTTGCAACACAGCCAACGATCCAGGAGATCACAGCACAAGGCCCAGGATGTCACAATAGAACTCAGAAGGTCATCACACAGCCCATCACCCAGGTCATTACAACCCAGGAGCTTACAGCACAAGACCCAGGATATCATAACAATAGAACTCAGAAGGTCATCACACATCCCATTACCCAGGTTGTTACAACACAGGAGGCTGATGGACACACAGCCAATACCTCAGCCACACATGNCAATCTGCAAACATCAACTCCATCAACCAATCAAGAAATGACAACACAGTCAACCTCCCCACCAGTATTTATAGAGACGGCAGCTCCGATCACGCTTTGCTCACACAAGCACAAAGCCAAAAGTACCAGCCTGAAGATGGCAAGCAGGACCTCATCAAAACGTTGTCAAGATACTCTCAATCTTACATGAGAAAAGACACGAACACACCTACACCTACACACTATATATATATACTGGGGGTGTGTTCTGTTCAGGTGGGGGCTTGGTTGTGCTCAGGTGAGTCTTATCAAATCCCCCAGCAACTAAGACTAACCTGAGCACAACCAAGCCCTCACCTGAACAGAACACACCCCCATCCAACCAGAACACAGCCAACCCCTCGACCAATCAGAACACAGACAAATCCCCAACCAATGAAAACACAGCCCCACCCAATCAGAACACAGTCAAGCCCCCACCCAATCAAGTCACACCCCCACTAGCAGTTAAAAGGAAGAAGCAGCTGCAAGCTCACATTACTCTGAAAGCACAGAGGGGAAGAAACAAGCCTGAAGAATAATGAATGAGGCTTCATCGAAAGCATTGCTAGATACTTTTCCAATTTTACATGGGAGAAACCCGAATAACCAAAGATCCATAAATATATACATATATATGTGTGATGTGTGTGTGTCTGTGTGTGTGTGTGTGTGTGTTTAAGTTTTTTGCGGGTACTTACCTGTGTGCTGTTCAGCTTCCTTCGGTATATCGCCACGTCATTGTAGTGTTTTAAAAGTTGTAGCAATATTTTCAGCAGAATGTCTCTGCCATCATCAGGCTTTCTGTATTGGATTTGAATGTGGGTCAGGCTATCACAGTCGTTGGTTTTAAATTTGAAGGCTAGCCTATTGCTTTGCCAGGATGTTTTTTCCTACATCTGAATTTGGTTGGGAGTCTTGGTCTGTGTTTATTGTTCTGGAGTTTGTTTGATTGTGTTTCCTGGTTTTCTTCTGTCTCTTTTGTGGCTTTGATTGGCTGGTCAACAATGTGTTTTCCTGTGTTGGAGGCTTTTCCAGTGCAGCTTAGCTTCGTGTGAAAGGATGGCGATTATCTATTAGGAAGCTAGGTTTCATCTGGGTGCCTGTTGGGGTGTGTTTGAGCTGGAGGTATCAAGAGGGAGTCTGTTTTGTGCCCAGGTGTTTGCCTGGCTTTTTTGGTGTGGAGATCTTTCTATTTGAGAGTTGGCAGGTTTCCAAATGATTGACAGTCTGGCTGGAATCATCTCTTCTATTCATGCTTTCAGGTCTTTTTCAATCTCTATGGCTTGTCTGAATGATTGCCTGATGGCTGGGTTTTCTGTAAGTGCTAGGGTTTTTGGTGCCATTGAAGTGAAATGTTGTGACGCTGTGGTTTTCATGTGTTGGACTAGTGAAGGAGGTGTGTCCTAGTTTTTTACTGCATTTTTGGTGTTGCATCAGGTGGGTGCTTAATTCTTCTATTGGTCTGTCCAATGTTATGTGGCCGGCATGAAGCACAGGAATTCGTATATGCCTTGGTTTTCCAGGTCAAATTTGTTTGGGGTTTCTAAGGATGGAACTTGCTATTTTTTGTCTGTTTTGATGCAGTCTTGATGTGATGCCTGTGTAGTATCTTACTGATTTTGTCTGTAGTACCCTCTTATGTAGAGCAGGACATCTGTTCCATAGGTCTGTTTGATCTTATAGGTCTTATCCTGCTTAGTGGTGTTTTTGTGGATGCAAGCTGGTGATTTTTTTTTTTATGGAAGCCGTTGGCATGTCAAACTTTAGCCAGGGTGCATAGTTCAGTCCTTTATATGTGTTTGTCTGCCAGGCGTTTGGTTCTGGCAATGCAGTGCTTTGGCGCACGGAATTTAATCTGTTGCTGGGTGTGGTGGGATTGGGCATTGAGGTAGCGGTTTGGGTGTGGTTTTCTTCTGGTATATGGTGGTGTCCCAGTGTGCCATCTTTTCTTTTGTAGATTAATAACATTAAGAATTGGATAGTTCTTGTTTATTCCCATTGCGCCATAGGTGGAACTTGATTTGGGGTGTGTGGCTGTTTACATGTTGGTTAGGAAATTGTTTAGGTTTTCTTTTCCATGGGGTCAAATCACAAATGTGTCAATCGATGTATCTTAGCCATAGTTTGGGGTTTGGTGGTGGCATTACCAGGGCTCTGTTGATTCGAATTTCCTATCCCGTTGAACAGGTTTGGCAAATGAACGGGTGACAGTGGTGATCCCATAGGGGCTCCTTCAATTTTGCTTGTATCTTTGTCCTTTGTATATGAATATGTGTTGGTTAGGCAGTGGTTTCTGTTAGTTCCATGAGGTCTTTAGCTGTGGTATTTTATTTTGATGAATTTTTGAGAGTTTTCTTCTTATCGGGACTTTGAGTGAATAGTGAAAACCAACATCAAAACTTACAAGCAGATCTTCTTGTTCCACGTGTTGATCTTTGATCATTTCTAAAGAAGTGGTATGAGTTTTTGTAGCATATGAAGCTGTGGTTTCAGCATGCGGCCTGTAGTTGTTTTGCTAAGTGTTTACTCTAGGTTTTGTTAATGTGCTCCTTTGTTGAGCTGATTATTGGGTCTGAGAGGTATGCCTTCTTTTGTGTTTTTTGGGACGCCCATAAATAATTTGGGGCATTCTGGAACGATTATTTCTCTTGGCAATGATCGTCTGTTGGATTTCTTTGCTTATTGTGGGCTGGTTAATAATTTTCTCTTGGTTTAATTTTTCGCGAATATGTGGTTGGGTCTGTGTTTATAGGTTTGTATGGTGGAGTCTTGGAAGTAGGTTCTGTCAAATTTTTGTTTCGTAAGTCTTTTCTGTCATTAGCTACTGTGGCATTCCCTTTATTCTGCTGGAGATTAATTATAGACTGTTATCATTTTTTAGGGTTGTAAGCGCTTTTGAAATTCATCTTTGGGCAAGTTTAATTTTCGGTGGTTTGCTAGTGCATAAGTGTTTGTAACCTGGTGTCCTATTCTCTCAGCTTCAATCCTGTATTTAAATTTGGTTAGGCTGGATTCTACATCAACACAGACAAAAAAATAGCAGCCATCCTTAAAAAACCCAAAGACAAATTTGACCTTGGAAAAACGCAAGGCATATACGAAGTTCCCTGTGCTTCATATCTGGCCAACATACATTGGACAGACCAATAGAAGAATAAGTACCACCTGGATGAACACAAAAATCAGTAAAAAAAACGGAACACACCTCCTCACTAGTCCAACACATGAAAACCTAACAGGTACAAACATCACTTCAATGGCACCAAAACCCTAGCCATATAGAAACCCGCAGCCACGGAATCATCAGAGAAGGCCATAGAGATTGAAAAAAGACCTGAAAGCATAGTAGAAGAGAGATTCCACCAGACTGTCAATCATTTGGAAGCCTGCACTCTCAAATAGAAAGTCTCCACACCACAAAAGCAAGCCCCGGCAATACCTGGGCACGAACAGACTCCCTCGGATACCTCCGTCAAACACACCTCGCAACGCAGGCAACTCAGATGAAACCTAGCTTCCCTAATAGATTAATAGGCCATCCTTTCACCGCCGAAGCAAGCTGCACTGAAAGCCCTCCAATACAGGAACACAGTTTTGCCTGCTGAAAACATTGCTAACAACTTTTAAAAGCAACTACAATGACATGGTTAATACCGCGTAGGAGGAAGGAGCTGAAACAGCAAACATGTAAGTACCCCAGCGAAAATTTAAAAACAAATATCTGACCTCTAGGGGAGGAAATAAATAGCCAGATCAAAAGCTATGAGAAAGCCTAGAAGTTAAAAGAGAGGAATATTAATGTGACCTGAAATTCCTATGCAGGCTGCATGAGACAAAAATGCAACACCAACCTGCTTCAAAGTACATTTCATCACAGCACAGCAGCTACTAAAGCTGTATCCTGAAAAGAACAGAAATGGCTCTACTCATGGACGAAGTTCAAAGTAAAAGATTCCAATTTGGATCAGTTAAAGCAAAGAATTTTCTAGCACTACACCTGGAACTGAGCAGCAAAATGCCATACCTCTAAAACTTTGGATAAGATTAACAACTTACAACTTGGAGAGCTGTGAAACTGAAACCACTTACAAAAATGCAAACTCTTAAACTAAAGAAATTAGAACATGACAAGAAAACCCCCAACAACTCAACAGCACACTGAAACAATTAAGTATATAACGTTTCCAACAGAGAACTCACGCAAAACCAGAAAACAGATGTCCTAATCAAAGGATTTCAATTATGCCATACAGGCCCCAAAAAAATCCCCTAACAGAATCCATCATAATTGCAGTAGAATCCAGCTACCAATTAAAATACAGATGAAGTTGAACAGAAATAAGCACCCAGGGTTACTAACTCTTATGTACATGCCAAACCACCAAAAAATAACTTGGCAAAAAAGTATGAATTCAAGAGCAACTACAAAGCCTGGAAAAATGATTTAACAGCAATAATAATACTCCCAGCAAGACAAAGGGAATGCCACAGTTAGTAATGGATAGAAAAGAACTAATGAAACAAATTGAACAGCCTACTCCAAGACTCCACATACAAACCTATAAACACAGCCCAAACCACATATCTGGAAAACCTTAACCAAGAAGAAAATTCATAACCAGCCCATAAGCAAAGAAATCCAAAGACGATCATTCCGTCAAGAGAAAATCTTCTAGATGCCCCAAATTTTTATATGGCCTCACCAAAAATATACACAAAAAAGGCCATACCTCTCAGACCGCCATAATCAGCTCCAAAGGAGCACACATTAACAAAACCTAGCTAAACACTGAGCAAGAACAACTACAGCCCGCATGCTGAACACAGCTTTTCAATATGTACAAAACTCATACCACTTCTAAAGAAATGATCAAAGATCACACGTGGAACAAGAAGATCTTGCTTTGTAAGTTTCGATGTGGTTTTCACCTATCACATCAAGTCCCGATAAAAGAAACTCTCAAAATCACAAAATAAATACGCACCAGCTAAAGACTGCATGGAAACTAGCAGAACGCTGCCTAACCAACGACATATTTCATATACAAAGGACAAAGATACAAGCAATTGAAGGAGCCCCCCTATGGGCGATCACACTGTCACCCGTCATTGCTAAACCTGTTCATGGAAAGAATTCGAATCCAGAGCCCTGGCTAATGCCACCACAAAACCCAAACTATGGGCTAAGATACATCGATGACACTTGTGATTTGGTCCCTCATCGCGTAAAAGAAAACCTAAACAATTTCCTAACACAAACCTTTAACAGGAACCCACACGGTTGTGCTTCCAAAGGTTAGAATTGCCAAAGTTCACTCTATGGAAATGGAAATAACAAACGCCTATCTCCTATTCCTAGATATGACTTAAATATTCTACAGGAAAGAGATAGAGAGTATGAGGCACACTCTCGTAGGTATCATTCGGCTCCTGATATTTACAGAAATGTATAACCCACACCATGGGTGAAACTGATTACCAACCGCTACGCGGGTGTGTGGCATTGGTTTAGGTTGTTAGCAAATTGTGCTCTACGAGAGGTTCTTATCTTCTCTACATGGGACCCAAATCAAAAAAGCATGCTCAATCACAGATAATGTTCCGTAGTGCCTTAGACCAACAGCTAATTGGGGTTTGTACCAGAACCAAACGCCTGGCAGACCAAGACACATATAAAGACTGAACTATGCTACCCTGACTGAATATTGACAGCCAACGGCTTCCACAAAACAAAATTACCAAGCTTTGATCACAAAAACACCACCAAAGAACATTATAGAGACCTAAGAAGATCAAGAGACCTATGGAACAGCTGTCTGCCCTACATAAGAGGTACTACAGACAAATCAGGGGATAGATCTACACAGCATCACATCAAGACTGCATTCAAAACAGACAAAAAAATAGCAGCCATCTTAAAAACAGCGCAAAGACAAATTGACCTGGAAAACCAAGGCATATACGAAAGTTCCCTGTGCATCATGCCGGGCACATACATTGGACAGACCAATAGAAGAATAAGTACCCGCCTGGCTGAACACAAAAAATGCAGTAAAAAAGCTGAACATCACCTCCTCACAAGTCAACACATGAAAGCACAGGTCACAACATCACTTCAATGCACTAAAACCCTAGCCACTATAGAAAACCCCAATCCCAGCCACAGAATCATCCGAAGAAGCATAGAGATTTGAAAAAAGACCTGAAAGCATGAATAAGAAGAGAATGATTCCAGCAGACTGTCAATCATTTGGAAAACCTGCACTTCCAAATATAAAATCTCACACGCACAAACCAGGCAAAACACCTGAGCACAAGCAGACTCTCTGATGCCTCCAACTCGAACACCCCCCACCAGGCACCCAGGTGAAAGCTGGCTTCCTAATGGATAACAGCCATCCTTCACATGAAGTCAAGCTGCACTGAAAGCCTCAACACAGGAACAGAGTGTTTTGCCGGGCTATCAAAGCCCAACAAAACAGACAAAAGAAACCGAGAAACACCAATCAATCAAACTCCAAAGTCCAGTGAACACAGACCAAACTCCCAGCCAATCAGAATAGACCAGCCTCGAATTTGGAAACCAAAAGCTGTGAGACCCACATCCATAACAGAAGCCTGATGATGGCAGATGAGATTCTGCTGAAACGTTGCTAACAACTTTGAAAAAGCAGTACAATGATGTGGGATAATACGGCCGAAGGAAGCTGAACAGCAATATATAATATAATATATATAATATATATATATAATATATAATATATGAATATATATAGTATATATAATATATAGTATATATATATATATATAATATATTATATAAAATATATATATATATATATATATAATTAATATAGTTAAAGGCAAAAAAGGGTTCCTTTCACTTCGTCGACTTCTCGTGCTTAAAAATCTTTTGCATTTTCAGCTATCATTGACACAGCAGAGTTTATTGATGTTTCTTTGTCCAATTGGGAAGAAAGGTCAATAGAGCATCTTCAAGAATTCTTTGTGCAATATTTTAGAAATCTGGTGAATAAAGTTGTTTGAATCCATTTTGAGCTAGAGTCTGGTTTATCAGATCAAGTTGATTTGACTGATGCTTAGTTTTATCCCATTACCAGTGAATTATTTGATCCTGAGGAAGTGGGCAGGTTCCTCAGAACTGTTAACCTGTCAGCCTGCTCCTCCTCTTGATTAAGGCATCCCAGGACATGGCATGTGGTTGGGTCCATGAAATGGTGACATTCTCCATGAGTGAAGTTGTCTTGGTGGCACTTGAAGAAGGTGGTGATATATCCTTTATACACTCTTTGTACAGTCTACAGTCCTTCTTGTCTAGGAAAGGTTCTTGGGAAGGTGTTTGGGCTGCAGCTTAGAGGGTCCTGCAAGGAACAGATTGTTTGGATCATTTCAGACATGTTGTCCACTTTATGCAAAGCTTGCAGTGTGTATTCCCAAAAATCTGTATTTCCAAAGGAGCAATATTTAAAGCACAAGAATATATTTAATGCACTCAAATAAATCACACAATTGGAACAAGTACAAAAATTAATCAAAAAGCATAGCACAGTGCTAAAGAAATATAAAGATGTTTGTAAGAAACACTTTCTTCAAAAAATCATAAAATCCAGAGTTGAAACATGCTTGAGGCTTTCACCTAGAAACACCTGTATTTTGCAGAACTTCATAGTAAAGTATCCATAATGGGTGGTTGTCTACTTGAATGCATTTAGTAAAAAGGAGCCTGGACAATTGGTTTCAATGTCAAATTGGTGTTAGGGGTTTTCTCAATCATCAATTACTATTCCAATATCTTTTTCACAAGTGTTGTTATCAATTCAAAATAACTTAGGTCAAGACAATACCTTTTATTTTTGTTTTCCAGTGAATCACTTTCCAATTGTCTCTGTTAAGTTTCACTCTGCTATTTTCCACTCAGTCTCCTACTCCAACTCAGTAGTCTCCTACTCAGATCATTTTGCATTTACTTCTGTGACACAAAGTTATAGTTATCCCATGCAGTTTTTTTTATTACTTTCAAGATAACATTCCCTCCACCGCTTCATTCAAGTCATGAATAAAATGTTAAAACATGCAAGGTTTAGACTGCCATGTCACTCAAACCAAGAACATCTATTGTTTGATTTTAAAAAAAGTGTTCGATGAGATTTTAAACAGCAATGTATCCACTTAATTGTCATTGCCATATACCCCATACTTAGATAGTGTACTAAAGGCCCTGTCACACTGTCCAACGGATGCAAAACGGACACAACGGACGAGCAAAATGTTCCATCCCTTGTTATCCGCTCTCAGAAGGGGCAAAAATTTG
>BHFT01014156.1:0-23525 GCA_004320025.1 Laticauda laticaudata
CATACAAACTCCATACAGAAGCCTGATGATGGCAGATGAGATTCTGCTGAAACGTTGATACAACTTTAAAAGCATTACAATGACGTGGGATATATATATATATCATACACAAGCCTCAGGATGGCAAATGAGATTCTGCTGAAACGTCGCTATAATAAAAGCACAAATATTAAGATGTGGGAAAATACCCAAATAAATCTAAATATCATATTGAGAAAGTTACAAACGGTGATCGTTTGACCTCAGGACAGTGCAACTGTCATAAATAAATGCCAGTTGCTAAGCATCTATATTTTGACCACACAACCACAGGGATGCAGCCAGTGTGAAAACTGGTCGTAAGTCTTTTTTTTCCAGTGCTATTCTAACTTTGAATGGTTGGAAATTGAGGATTACCTGTATTACCTTAAATTTTATTTTAAATAATTGGCAATCTAATACTTATTAAATGAATATTTTTTATATAATTTGTAATTATAAAATGTGCATTAAAATGTCCAATATGTTCCAAACTGTCATATTTGTCTTCTATGTTTATCATTTATTTTGAACTTATTTTTAAAAATATGAGAAAGTTATTTATTTGTATCCTGCCTTTATTGTTTTTACAAATAACTGAAGGCGGTGAACACAATCCAACACACTTTCCTCCTCCTCTTTTCCTCACAACAACTATCCTGTAAGGTGGGTTTGGCTGGGAGAGAGTGACTGGCCCAAAGTCACCCAGCTGGCTTTCATTGCTAAAGCAGGACTTGAACCCATGGTCTTCTGCTTTTTAGCCTGATGTCTTAATGACCAGGTCAATCTGGCTCTTATTTTCTAGAAATCCTACATTGAGAAATCCTAATGTCTGAGAACTGCTAAAATACCAGTTTATTGTTGATCAGGAGAATATCTTTATTTCAGAAAATTCCTGACATTACTGAATTCAATACTTTTATTTTAATGTGACTTTCTGTAAAATGTGAAAATTATATGTACTGAAAAGCAGAAAGATTTAGAGTCTGGAAAGATAAAGATGGCACACTCTTTCTCTTAGGGTTTTGGACAGCCGTGAAACCTAGCTTTGGTCCCAGTCCTTTGGCCTCTATACTATTTTCTGGGTTTTGTTAGCAGAGTATTTTTATCTGGGCTATCTGCTGATTTAATGTTTGTGATGTTGTTATGTCCCCCCTCCCGCTTTTGTACACCACCCATAGTCTACTAGAATTGGGAAGTTAATTAATTTAAATGAATACATCAATTCTAAACTTACAGTTAAAAATCTAGAACTAAAACTTCTTCTCAGCATTATCCAATTTAATTTCATTAGATACAATGGTAAAAAAGCAGTTAGACCCAGTGAAACTAACAAGGTAAGAAAATGCATAGTAAACTTGATAAAAGCCAAAGGGAAAAAAAAGGCAAGCTGCAAAATGCTAAACCAGAAGACCATAGCAAGCTGTTTTTATATTATATAGAGCGAGCTTTAGGTTTTTTAAAAATAATTGATCATTCATACAGTATGAAGCACATCAAAAATAAGGGTACAATAGGTATAGTTAAACCAGTGGTCCCCAACCTTTTTTGTACCAGGGACCAGTTTCATGCAGAAACACTTTTTCAAGGACCAGTAAAATCAATTCTTCCCCAATCGTAAAGGGCTTCTTAGCTTTAGCAATGCGGTCTGTGAAGTTAGGCGTGGAAGTTAGCGCGGAAGTTAGGCGAGGGCGGAAGTGGTTGTCTTTCAAAATAGACACCCGGAAGCAAAAACATATTTTTATATATATTTTAATCATGATTATTCATTTTTTGCGGCCCGGTACAAAATGATCCATGGACCAGTCCCGCTCCGGGACCCAATGGTTGGGGACACCTGAGTAAAACTGCATAACCTATACATTAGCTTATGCTATTTTTTATGATTTCATTACTATATGTGAAAAGAATGTTACATTCACATCATATGAACACAAGAATATTGGTCTAGTGCAACAAAGTGTTCTTTATTAGTTAATTAGTTTTATTGAAATACATGTTTCTAACATGGTGTCTGCTCACTGTTTAAGTGGGTTCTTGTTTCAACCCTTCAGTGTGACTGTGGTGCTCCTCAACAAAATATCCATCAAACTGTGTCCGAATGTTCAAGAGCTTACACCAGCCCAATGTCTGATTTTTTTCAACATAGGCTACCCTATCCTTGAATGGCTGGGTGGACTGGACATTAACATTTGAACCAGTATAATTCCATGTATTTGCCATACGCTAAATAGATAAAATAAATATGTTTCTAGAACTATACATGAAAAATGTCTTGCATCCAGATAGTTCGATTTGAAAAATATCTACAGATGTCATTTCCGCTGTATCTCTGTATTTCTTTTGGTTAGGTCAAGAGTTTGTACTATTTAGTCACTTATTATTGTTGTTATTTTTAAAAGAATGGCTGAATTTATTATTTTTCAAAGGAATGTCACTTTGAGTGACATGAGTATAGGCCTCAATCATCCTTGGTTCTTTTTTCCTTTGGAAATAAATCTGTTTAAGTTTAAAGTACTGGTAATCAAGCTTATTTCAAAACAATTGTGGTAAGCACTGTGGAATTATTTCCATTTTAGAAAGCACAAATGAGTTAAATTTCAGCAACTGCCCTTTTTATTTAATATAGGCAAACAGGTGTCATCAGAACAGAGAACTGTAATTGCAGGCTAACTCTGCTCATAGCCTGAAGTTTAGTCCTGATGGGCCTAAGGTTTACTTAGCCTTCCATCCTTCCAAGGTCAGTAAAATGAAGATCCAGATTGTTGGGGACAATATGCTAACTCTGCAAACCGCTTAGATAGGGCTGGAAAGCAGTATATAAGTCTAAGTGCTATTGCTATTATATGTTTCTTGCTTTTAAGAAAGCTTTGCAAAGATATTGAATGTTGACATTTGCTGATGGTAATAAGAGTGACAAATGCTGGAAATAAAGCATTATGGAATCCTTACAAATGGATCAGTACTGAGAAAGGATATGTTATGTCCCCTTGATTGTTTAATGTATTTATGAATACAGTTATAAGAAATACCTGTGGTAATATTGGAACGGTATTGATTAGGGACATAAACTTGCATATACTTCTATAGATGACACTGTAATATAACGAAGAATACAAATCTACTGATTACACTATCAAACACCAAAGTTGACATGGAAAATGAAAGTTTGCAAGTTTCACATAAATGATAAAAAAAACCTGAAGTAGATGAGTATGTAAACCTTGGTAGAATAGTGGTGGGGAAATTGATGGATATTTTAAAATATGGAAATATTGGTTAAAAAGAAGCAATAGGTGGTCTTTTACTTATCAAAAAAAGTAAAATGTCTTTATAAAATATATTATCATCCACTTTATTATGTGGAAATAAGAGCTGGATATGACAGGAGAAGCAAAAGTAAGTTGATTTCAATAGGAAAAGGATTCTTGAGAAGTATGTGGGATAGAGTACAAAGATTCATGGTTAACAATGTATGAATTAATATTGATTGAAAACAAAAGTGTGTGAGTAGTGAGAAGGAATATACTGAAGTAGTATAGCTACATAGAGAGAAGGAATGAGACTATAATTGCAAAGCAAATATACAAAAAAAGGACATTCATATCACAAAAAGGGTAGGAGTGAGAAAGTTGGATGGAATTGATGAGATTCATAAAAATGAGAAGGAACAAAAGATAATATATGAAACCAGCACATGAACTGGGTGAAAGCAAGGCTGTTTTTTTAAGAATAGAAAGGAATGGATGGATGGAATGTTAGAATAAATTAGTTTTAGTTAAATTTCTTTTTCTTATTCTTATCCCATGTAATTATTTTTTGGCTTTCCATTTCTTACTCCATTTCTTATTCCATACAACGTTGCTTTCTCCAAAATGGAATAGCAAAATAACTTATAGGCAAATTATCAGCCAAATGTACCAATGATTGTTTTCACAATGATTTCTGAATAAACATTTTCCTACTCACATAGGTTAAGTATGCAAGAATAAAAGACTATTTTAATAGTCATTTGAGAAGAGGAAGTTATTTAAATATCTGCTTACCATTATGTAATTCACCTGTAACAGTGCCTTCCCCTTGGGGACTACCATCTTGATCTCTCCATTTCCAGTCAATTCCTCTGATGACACGAGCACCTGGAACCATGTATTTCAGAACCTGAGAACGAACCAGTCTCCTCTGCCTTCGCAGATTAGCCTCTGCTTCTTTAGCTGCTTTTCCTAAACAGATGTGAAATTTGGATTATAAACCCTGTTTTGACTCAATCTACATATCATCAGATATTCTCATCTGACTCAAACTAGCTGAAATGCAATGAAGGCAACCCAAGCTGATTATTTCACATTAAATTCTTTTTATAGCTATCAACAGATATTAGGAACATACACAATTAGGGGCCCAAATTACAACAACAATAATGAAAAATCAAATTACTTTACATTGCTTACCTAACTGATCTTCGCACACACCATTGACAGTGCCATAAAGTTCAAATCCCGACAGGGAGAGATAGTGTGTCTGCCCACTGGCATTCTTTCCCATCTGTTTAATTCTAATGTGTCTCCAGCCTTGTTTTTCATCCTTTGGTGAGTCTAGTGGCCAGGTTGCCGTTGAACTTTATATTTGGGGAAATTGCACCAAAAATTACAGATTTTTTTAAAAAATAGATTTAAATGAGCAAAAACACACACACATAATTACATGTTGGGGTGTAAAACATTAATATTTTTAAAAGCCAGGCACCTTGAAAATAAGGAATCAGTTGCTCCACTCTGCTTCACAATATATCACAGTTTATAAAGCCTTTTTTTAAAAAAACACACACACCCAAAGATCTAGAAGCAAAATAATAACAAAATAATACTTCCATAAATCACAAAAAAGTTCAAGAATGCAAGAAACACTCCTGAATTCATTAGTATCAGAGATTATTCTTTGTATATTTAGTCAGTTCAGAATGTTTCATAATATATTGGCCTAAATGTATACTATTATTACAGATGCAAATGTAACAAAAGAAAAACGTACCCAGGTTCATTTAGACTACAGTCATCAACATGAGTGTATAAAGTAGTCCAGTTCTGTCCGTCCTTAGAAACTTGAAAAACCCAATTTCTGAGAGCTGATCGTCCATAACCACGAGCATGACGCAGTGTGTAAGCTGATGGTATCACCCAAAGACCAAGATCTATTGCAAACCATGCATTTTTATCATCATTAGTATGACAGTTTAAAGCTGAACTCTCATGGCTTAAGATGTCTTCCAAACGGCCATATGGCAGATTTCTTCCTTCTGAAGATGTAACTACGACTAGCCCATAGGCAGCTGGATTTACCCACTCATATGCTGTTCTACAACAAAAACAACATCAATATTCATGAGTCACAATGCATGTAAGTTTAAAGCAGAACAAATTAAGTCATATTTTATTTAATTCATGTAAAGTTTTATATTTCCATATCATACATTTCAAACTGAGAAACTAATCACAATTCCTGATGAACGAATTAAATTCAGACAGCTAACATAAATATTAATATATTTAATCAGTTTAATCTACATTTCCTAAATTTAGAAGATAAAACTGAAATCTCATAAACAATGAAATAGATCTTGACTGATTTTATTAAAAAAACTATTTAAGATATATTAAATTGATTAAATTCCTGAAGTCTTACTTGGCATTTGTTCCAATCCAGTAAATAATTCCATTTTCATCAAAATCATGCTGATGTCTGAAAATAAATGCCTGGCCTTCTCGCAGTTTTCGTACAAAAACAAACGAAGCTCTGTCAAAGTCATACCACTGCTTTGCCACCTAAAAAAATATGATGGTTACTAAGGCATCACGCAATACCTGACATTTACAAAATGAGCAAAAAAGAGTTTGCTCACCATTTTAAGAAGATATTGTTCTAAAGATTCTACTGTTGCCAAAGGCTCCATTTTCAACATTCGACCCGTTCTGTCTATCAAAGCTGTTTCCCCAGAAGCACGTTCCAAGCGAAATCGTAGCCGTCTTGTTAATATCTATGAAAATGTAACAAAATTTTATTTTAAATTAATGAATTCTGAAACTTGGAATTTTAAATTAAAGCAAATATTCCTATATTGGCAAATAATTTCAATACACATTACACACATATATCAAAATGATAGTCTGGATGTAATGCTCTTTTCTGAAATAATGAAGAAATCTGTTGTTGGTTTGTGCTCCAAGCTTGATGATTTGGTTGCAAACGTCTGGTCCCCATTTGAGGAGACATCTTCAGTGTGCTTGTCCAGGGGAGCACTGGTTCTTAAATACCTTTCTGAGTCCTGGTCTGATTTCAGGTTGTATGATTTGTTGGCTGTAGTTGCTGAGTCATAGTCCTTGGTTTTAAGTACCATCTGTGTGATGTAAATTAGTGCTGGTGTTGTTGTTCGGATGTCTTCCAAGGATGTCATGGTCTGGTTTCAGGTTGATTTGATCAACTGTGTGTGATGGATGTGGTGTGATTTCTTATGAACAGTCGAGTTATAACTTTGTTTGCAGCGTGGCTGTTCATTGGTCTTTAAATGCTGCCTTTGGGATTGTGGTTGATGTTGTTCTTTTGTTCTAAGTAGTTGGTAGATTGAGTCGATGTCAATGTGTCTGTTTATAGTTTAGAATGAAAGAACAACATCAACTACGATCCCGAAGGCAGCATTTAAAGACCAATGAACACCTACACTCCGAACAAAGTTATAACTCAACAAATTACAAGCAATTGGACCACATCACATGCAGCCCAACACCAAATCAGTTCTTCTACGCTAACCAAAGAACTATAACAACAAATGTTGTTGTTTGATCTAACATATCTCTTCCAAATATACCGGCCAAGGAGATTCTATCATATGCTCCAATAATAAATATTGGCAATTAGCAGAAAATTAGCCAAAACATGTAATTCAGAGATATTTTTTTTAAAAAAGGGAACTCAACATGTTATAAGGGTCTCTTGTACCTCAGCTGATTGTAAATATGAATTCATCAATGTGCCTACTGATCTGGCTAATCTTGTTCATCTGCTTTTATAAAATAAAAAAGGGCAAGGACAAGGATCCTAGTCTCATTTTCAGCCTGTATAAATGGAAAAATATCAAGTCTAGGTTTAAAAAAAGGGCAAATTTATATTATCTGGAAATTTATCAGCATCCAAATCAGTTTTTCTTACAGAATGGCAGTTAAGAATGAGGCCCTATATAATTCCCAAGTTATGGAATGCACTTGTGCAGGAAGTGCCTCCCCACTCTTTCTTTCAGAATCAAATCTCTTGTTTTTAATGGTTAAATATCTGCACTTATTTGTTTGTCTTTGAATTTGTATATTTAAAAAAAAATCATAAAAAAATCAGCTGTTAACAGTAAATTCCTCTACAACATGACATGATAGATTTCTATAGGACTGCAAAATTACCTGCAGATTATAGGATGATCCCGGTGAATCATATAAATGTAACGGAAGACGTTCAATAGATTCCAGTACTGCTATCAATTTCCGAATTAATGCAACTGCTGGACGGCTATGAACAAAGAGAAAACAAGCACTATAAAATATTTGTAGAATATATTATTTAAAAAATGAATTCAAATTAGACAAAGTGTATACAATGTACCAAAGTATCAAACTCCATTTATTAGAAAATATTGTTTGCATTGCTAAACATGGGAAATCCAAAATAATGTTATTGTTTTTTAAATGGCAGTTCTCTGATAAGTACATGTTAAACTGTAGCAATAATCCATACTGCTGTAAGAAATGGGCAAATTCAATCAATTATTGGCTAATAATTTTTGCACGGTGATATAATACAATATGTGTTTGTTTTTAGTGTTGGAAACATTATAAAATGTTTATCATGTCATAGTACATTTGTAATATGTTCAGTGACTTTAAGTTACCTTTCATCATCTTCATTTTCACTGAAAGCTGTTTTGAACACATTTATTCTTTCCACTAATTGACTACAGTCTTGTTTCAAATCGTAATCCATATTCTAAAATAAGAAAACACTATTTAATGCTAGTAAAAAATAACAGGCCACACACTTAAGTGTGAATGAATCTTAATATAATAGAACATATATCTGAATTGGTTAGAGCCACATATGCTATTAAAATTTAGAGTTTTTTGCCTTATTATGTTAACCCAGGCATTTATAAATATTTTACATGCTTTGCACAATGCTTTTTCAAATTGCAAAATCTTGAGAAAATAGTAAATATATTCAAGGAAACAATTACATGAAATCTTTTAAATTCAAAGAAAAAAATAATCTATACTGAAAATGATTTTTAAAAAAGAAAATAATCTACTTTATATATTAAAATTATCACTAATTACTATTTAGTAATATCATAAAATACTGAAAACCAGTCATTACAAAATGTTATTGTAAAATATCACAAAATCTCTGCCTGTAATACACATTGCTTCATTCTTTGATTAGTAGAAAGTGCAGCTACACTCCTTGACTTACAACTGTTCATTTAGCGACCATTCAAAGTTACAATGTTGCTTGAATTTACGACCATTTTTCACACTTACGACCTTCGCAGCATTCCCATAGTCATGTGATCAAAATTCAGATGATTGGCAACTGACTCATATTTACAACTATTGCAATGTCCCAACATCACGTGATCCCCTTTTATGACCTTCTGACAAGCCAAGTCAACGGGGAAGCCACATTCACTTAACAACTATGTTAGTAATTTAAGAATTGCTGTGATTCACTTAACAAATCTGGCAAGAAGTGCAGCAAAACTCACTTAGCAGAGGTCTCATTTAGCAACATAAATTTTGGGCTCCATTGTGGTTGTCAACTGAGAAAGGGCGTTGGTACTTACCTGATACGCCCGTTCTCTTTGAGCTGTGAAGAGCATCCAGCAGTGGGAGGTGCTTAGTNACTACTACTGGATGCTCTGAACAGCTCATAGGAGAAAGGGCATTGGTACTTACCTGATACGCCCGTTCTCTTTGAGCTGTGAAGAGCATCCAGTAGTAGTGAGACTAAGCACCTCCCACTAGTGGATGCTCTGAACAGCTCATAAGAGAATTACCTGTATTGTCTTTTCACAGCAGGCCACAGATTTCCAAAAGCTATTTCTTAACATCTGGAATAATATCACTTCCCCAATTTCTCAATATAATTTTTTTATCTACCCACATCATGGCACAATATGCAAATGATGTCACTAACTAGGAATGTAAGAGTGTTTTATGCACGTACAAAGATGAGTGTAGAGAAGCTTATTTAGTTTGCCAACTCCAGAAAGGAAATTTGGGGGTAATCATATTGAAAGACTTTTCATCTCAAAATTCCTTAGCACTAAAAGGGTCCCCAAAGCCATGTCAAGCATAAACAATCTATTATGTCATTTAGGAAGCCCTAGAATAGTCTCCAGGGACAAGCCATGTTAAATCTATTAAACAAATTGAAAGACATCTCTGGCCAAGATATGAGTTCAGAGAAACCTCCCAATAACACAATAACAGATCTGCAATGTCTGCATTCATGAAAAATACCAAAAATAGGTCCTACCACGTAGATTTAACTGATTTAACACAGTTCTATAGCTTTTATAACAATCATCTAGGTCTAAGCCAATTGCCATTATATTATCTAATGCAGAAAGCCTTTTGCAGGACTAATAAAAAAGTCTGAAAATGTAAACTAAAATATTTACAAGTAGTTCTCAACATACCACAATTGAGCCTAAAATTTCTGTTGCTAAACAAGATAGTTATTAAGTGATTTTTTTCAACAGGCCTGTCTTGCCACAGTTGTTAAGTGAATCACTGCAGTTATAAAGATAGTAATACGGTTGTTTAGTGAATCTGCTTCCCCATTGACCTTGCTTGTCAGAATGTTGCAAAAGACAATCTCAGGACCCTGGGATACTGCAACCATCACAAATACATGCCACTAATGAATGGTTGTAAGTTGTGGACTACCTGTATGTATTTGGACCAAACATTCCATATAGATTAATACAGAATGTTTTAGAAATCATGGGACATTTTACTAAGGAAAAGAAGCAAGAGAAAGTATCTTCCTGTTTTTGGTCTTTTCTACAGCAAAGTTCTAAATACTTTCTGTATTGCCTAGGATACTTAGAAATTTATATTAGACACATATAATGGTTGTTGATGGATAAACCCGCCCCAAATATAAAAAAAATTAAACAAATCTTCTATTGCTACATGAAGATATATATTTTTATTTAATAAATTTATTTATATTCCACCCTTTTTAAAAAGGTGTTGGCAGTTATCATTTCTGCATTCTACCAACAAGTTGGTAGGAAAATAACTGACAAGGGTCAACAGTATATTTATAGCTAAGTGAAAATTTGGATTCCGCTTTTCCTAATCCAATACTATACTAGTCCTGAAATAAACTTACATTATTCAGTACAGTAAGGAGAGCTTGCACCAAGCCACTGCTGCACATTTCATATGGTGAAATTGTAGTTTCATCCTTTAGCAGGACAATTAAATTTTCAAGGGCAGTCTTCATTAAATCTCGCCAAGTGTTTTCTCCCTCAATAAACTAAAAGAGAATGAAGTTATAATTCTTCCATTAATGACACATTATTCTACACAGATGGTCAAATTACACATATAAGAATTTTATAAGAACAGTTTTCATATATGTGGAATATTTTATGCCACCTAAATATAACTTAGATTAAGTATTAAAAGGTCAGAAAAATGCTACATTGTATCTTTCCAATATATTGGCATTTTATATAATCAAGAGACTTTTATGATATTTTATGGAACCAGGAATCATGAATAAAACATAAACAGCATTAATTGGAAAAAAAACCCTCTGATCCAAGATGAAGTTACAATAATTCAATCATCCTGGCTTGATGGAACAAGGTTTGCACCAGTTTTCTAAAATTCAAGAGAAAGGATGGCATCTGTACACAGAAGAGGGATGCTATTCCAAAAAAATTGGGACAGCAATTAAGAAGGCCTGTGAAGTAGTTATCACGGCACCTCTTACAATATAAACAAGTATTTCTGGGTGTACCCATCACTTTAAGTTGTTGGATGAGGTACATATAGCTCATAAATATTCTTAATGGCAGCCCCATTTAGAATATGTTACAACAGTTCAATAGAGAGATGATTAAGACATGAGTGAGTGTAAGTAATGCCTGCCATTCCAGGAAAGGTGACAACATGCACACAATATGAAGCTATATAAAGCTTGTCTTGGCCACAGCTGCTGCTTGCCCCTCGTGCATGAACTGTGAGTCAGCAAGAGTTCCCAAACTTTAAACTCAGCATAATTGTGACTCAGGCAACATAGAAATGTAATAAACAAATAAACATTGTTCAAACTTGTGTAATTTTGCTAGAAAGAGCAGGTGTAGAAACCTGTCTTGCTGGGCTGAATGTCACTCAGTTCTTTTCCATCCAGATCTGGTCAGTATTTTACCAGCATTGTTTATTCAGCCAGGGACCAAGATATACAATTGGGTATAATTGAGGTCTTCAACACCCCCAATTAATGAGCTAGGGCTCAATCCTCCACCCAAGAACTCTTATTTCAAAGAGGATAATAATTATAATATAATTTCTCCCAGTCCTAACAGTTTTAGACAGCCCAGAAGAATAACATTATTGAAACTACTTTTACCCAGTCCTCCCAGAGATCGGCACTGTGGTTAATGCGCTCTTCATGCAAACCCAGCCTGAAATGTTTCTATTTTTGCAATAACATTCCAATTACTTCCTTTGCAACCCTCTCCTAAAAAAGTGGACATTGGAAACAGGTCACTATTTCTCCAGTATGTCTGGGTTGAATAGTGACTTCTTGTAATGTTCTGTCTCTCAAATTAAAATTATATTGGTGATATTTCCAAGATATCCAACCCATGCAATAAGTGGCTAGTGGTTGAGAAAGAGAATTAAGTTTGAATGAAGGGAATGCGAACCAAAAAACAACTATGTCCATATTTCATTTCACTAATGAAACTTGCCTGTCTGTTCGTATGAAGTTCCCATGAAGACTCTAATTGAGTTGCTATATTCCTGAGTGTTACGACTACACCTCTAGGCATACTTTCGACTGCTTTAAAATGGTCGTCATATAAGTCTCTGGCCATAGTTCGTACCTGATTATTTAGAGATACAAAAATACATTCACATATACATTAATAACTTTCTGAGGTTTCTGGATATGTTTTGTTTACAAAATAGTAGATAAGAAAATTATTTCTTAGCAAACAGTAAGTCAAACTGTCATTGAAATCTGGTTATGCATAATCAGCATATTAATACACACTGTGCAATCACTCCAGTGGTGGGATTCAAATTTTTTTACTACTGGTTCTGTGGGCTTGGCTTGGTGGGCGTGGCAGGGAAAGGATACTGTAAAATCTCCAGTCAGAGGGGGTATTTGCCAGTTCTCCAAACTATTCAAAATTTTCACTACTTGTTCTCCAGAACTGGTCAGTACCTGCTGAATACCACCTCTGAATCACTCGCTTAGCTTCTCTCATTACAAGATATATTAATCAATTAAAAATAGATCACATAATGTCTGAATTAAAACTCTTAACTGCCAATCACCTAACAGGATTGAAAGGCTGCCAGCTAGTTTTAGATTCCAGAGAATGATAAGCCAGGAATTTCAATTTTAAATTCCAAAGAGTCACACGCCATGAATTCTAATATGGATTAATCTTTAAAAAGGTTCAGTTCAGAGTCCCAGTGAAATTTTACAAACAACAGAACTTTTTCTAGACTGGTCACCATCAACGACTGTGAAATGCCTCTTCCAGAGATGTCTGAGATTGCAGTTAAAAATATTTTATACTTTAAAAAAAAATCAAAGATGTTGAAAAAACTTTACTTTTTTATTTTAGCTTTGTTGATTTTTAAAGTTTTTTGACATTTAATTTTTTACAAAAGTGATCCTGAATTCAGATAGAAAGCTGGATGGAAAATAAAACCATACAAAGAAACTATGTGTAATTGTGCATATGTAACATAAAATTATTAAAATGTAAATAACATTTCTGCAAATTGAAAACACTAAGTTCTACAGGTATTGTTTAAAACATAGGCTCTCAATCAAGTCAATGATTTTTTTCCCAGATCTATTCTATTATTTGAAAGAACCAGACCCTGCACCTCTGTCTCTAACTAATCATCTCCAAAATGGCTATAGCACAACTCTGATGGATATATGAAAGAAAGCTCTGCTGTTTCTGATGGTTCTTGTCACGAACCTGAAGTTAATGTCTCAGAAAGAGATAATATTGTGTTTCTAGTTGATATATACCTATATAGATATGTTATATGTGATAACAGACACTGTTTCAGTTTAGCCCTATTCTTTATGCCTGAGATATTATATCCATTTTTTAAAAAGTCAGTAAATTTTTTTCTCCTTCACAGCTGAAGTTATTATTTAATTTGTTTTAAAATATAGGCAGGCTTATCATTTGAAGTATATCTGACTAGCAAACAGCATATATAAGGAACAGTTAAAAATGAAGACATTTAAACTATTTTAAATTAGCAGAAATTATCCTAACCTTTTGTTTTGTTTTTTCCAACTTGGATTTTAGTTTTCTGCCCCGTTTTCCAGTCCAACCAGTCACAAATTCTGATCCTGAAAAACAACAGCTAAAAATTAGGTTACCACTGAACCCCAATATAATACAGTTAAGTCAGACTCCTTTTCAGATGAAGTTTGCATAATTGAGAATCATTCCCTCAATGTACATAATTCTGGATTTTTTAACCTACTGTTATACACTGCTCAAAAAAAATAAACGGAACACTTAAACAACACAATGTAACTCCAAGTCAATCACAGTTCTGTGAAATCAAACTGTCCACTTAGGTAGCAACACTGATGACAATCAATTTCACATGCTGTTTGTGGCAAATGGAGTAGACAACAGGTGGAAAGCATAGGAAGTTAGCAAAATATCCCCAATAAAGGAGTGGTTTCTGCAGGTGGTGACCACAGACCACTTCTCAGTTCCTATGCTTTCTGGCTGATGATTTGGGTCACTTTTGAATGCTGGCGGTGCTTTCACCCTAGTGGTAGCATTGAGACGGAGTCTACAACCCACACAAGTGGCTTCAGGTAGTGCAGCTCATCCAGGATGGCACATTCAATGCAAGCTGTGGCAAGAAGGTTTGCTGTGTCTGTCAGCATAGTGTCCAGAGCATGGAGGCGCCACCAGGAGACAGGCCAGTACATCAGGAGACATGGAGGAGGCCGTAGGAGGGAAACAACCCAGCATCATAAGGATCGCTTACCTCCGCTTTTGTGCAAGGAGGGACAGGAAGTGCACTGCCAGAGCCCTGCAAATGACTCCAGTGGGCCACAAATGTGCACGTGGATGCTCAAATTGGTCAGAAACAGACTCCAAGAGGGTGTCATGAGGCCCGACGTCCAAGGTGGGGACATGCAGGACATTTGGATTTGCCAGAAAATACCAAGATTGGCAAATCGCCACTGGCGCCCTGTGCTCTTCACAGATGAAAGCAGGTTCACACTGAGCACATGTGACAGACGTGACAGGGTCTGGAAGATGCCATGGAGAACGTTCTGCTACCCTGCAACATCCTCCAGCATGACCGGTTTTGGCAGTGGTCATAATGGTGTGGGGTGGCATTTCTTTAAGGGGCCACACAGCCCTCCATGTGCTCACCAGAGGTAGCCTGACTGCCATTAGTACCGAGATGAGACCCTCAAAACCCCTTGTGAGACCATATGCTGGTGCGGTTGGCCCTGGGTTCTTTGTAATGCAAGACAATGCTCGACTCATGTGGCTGGAGTGTGTCAGCAGTTCCTACAAGACAAAGGATGCTATGGACTGGCCTGCGGTTCCCCAGACCTGAATCCAATTGAGTACATCTGGGACATCATGTCTCGCTCCATCCACCCAATTGCCACGTTGCACCACAGACTGTCCAGAAGTTGGGGATGCTTTAGTTCCAGGTGGGAGGAGATCCCTCAGGAGACCATCGCCACCTCATCAGAGCATGCCCAGGTGTTTGTAGGGAGGTCATACAGGCACGTGGAGGCCATATACACTACTGAGCCTCATTTTGGACTTGTTTTAAGGACATTACATCAAAGTTGGATCAGCCTGTAGTGTTTTTTTTCCACTTTAATTTGAATGTAACTCCAAATCCAGACCTCATGGGTTGCTAAATGTGATTTTGTTGTCAAGTACATTCAACTTTGCAATGAACAATGTATTTAATAAGAATATTTCATTCATTCAGATCTTGATGTCTTATTTTTTGTGCACTTTATTTTTTTGAGCAGTGTATTCTTGGCTTAAAAATATTGTCTACAAATCAGATACATCTCCCAGAGAATAGGAATCCAACTGCTGAACTAGACAACTGCATCATGCTTATGCAAGCAAAACATGATCAGAGCTGCTCTCTCTATAAATACTGGGTGGGGAGGTGTGGTGTGCTGGCTCTGTTGTAAGTGGGCTGGTTGGCTGTATTGTTTTTCTTGATTGGTCGATGGAGTTGATGTTTGCAGATTTGTTGGCTTTTTCGAGAACCTGTGTGGCTGAGGTACTGGCTGTGTTTCTATCAGCCTCCTGTGTTGTTACGATCTGCGTAATGGGCTGTGTGATGACCTTTCTGAGTTCTACTGTTGTGACATTCCTAGGACTTGTGCTACTTTGACATTCTTGTTTAAAATCACCGCTTAATCACTTCTGTCAAAACTTTTACAGATTCTTTCTTTCCTTTAGGTTGTCTTTTCAAATCTTAAAATCTAAAAAAAGTTCCCACCAAACCGGCACACTTTCTCTTTCTGTTCTCTTCCGTTTCTGAGCTGTCCCAACTTCAGCAGCTTTAATGGTTGCCTTTTTGCTGCTGGCAAAAACAGCTTCTCCTGGATCTACCAGGGACCTTGCGATGTCCCTAGGATCGTCAGGATGCACTCTTTACATTCGCCATCTCTTCGGGATGGTTTAGATCCGATCGGACCGTCCAGGAGCAAAGATATCGGCAGCGATCGCACACCTACAAGTTCGCATGCCGTATCATCGCAATGCCAGCTCCGCCCTCCCACACTTTCTGGTTTTGTTTGTCTCCTAAGCAGTCCAAGGCTGACAGGCAAATAGCCACTGCTATCATATTTCTTTCAATAGGTATTCCCTACCATGTGTCCATTTACTCTCTTGTAATCCCTTTCCCTCCAGTGAATGTAAATTCAAGCAATTCCCCTCTTGCTAATCATTACAGCACTTGGGCAAACATTCCAAAGAGTAGGGAAATGGTGGAAAAGAAAAGCTGAAGCAAAATCATCAGCATCAGTTGTGGTCATGTGGTTTTACGCTTAATGACTACATCACTTGGTGACCACGTTACTTGGTCCCAATTGTGGTTGCTAAACAGGAACTAGCTATACTTTGCATACATCATACAAGAATCATGTAAAAATACAAGGCTTGCCTTCAGTGGACCTTTTAAGGTTTTTAAGAAGAGATTGGACAACCTTTGTCTGGAATGGTAGGATCTCCTACAAGAGCAGGGGGTTGGACTAGAAGACCTCCAAGCTTCCTTCCAACTCCATTGTTCTCTTTTACTAGTGTAATTGGGATTGCTGTTACTTTTATACTACTTATATTATAGATGAACTTTTTTCTCCTTCACTTAATTTTATTTTAGTTTGTTTTGCAAAGAACCCCAAAGCTTTTTGATTTGTGTGCCCTTCTAGAAAATATTCCTAGCATTAAGGTTGTCAGAATAATTATTACTACTAACATGTTTAAGAATTTCTATTCGTCAGTTTCATGTAGTCAGTGTTAATTTTTGTAGTAATTTTAATTGTATATCAAATCATGAAGAAATTGCTGAAGGTTTTTTTCGTCCTATGTTACTTTTGCAGGATGATGATGATGGCCATTTATTAGCTTTGCAGATCATAAGAGATTTAGTGGATAAAGGAGGTGATCTTTTCTTGGACCAACTTGCTAGGCTTGGTGTAATAAGTAAAGTATCAACTTTGGCTGGACCATCCTCAGATGATGAGAATGAAGAAGAGTCTAAACCAGAGAAAGTAAGAATTTAATCCAATATTTAACCATTAAATGTTGTATTAAATGTTTGAAATATTGAATTCAGTGACAAATGCAGAGAATTCTGGTAATGGCTTTGCTTTGCTTACAGGCAAAATATTGTGCAAGAGGATCTGTATGTATGCAGCTGTTGTTTTCTCATATTTTGTTTTGAGTGCAGGTCTAGGTTTTCAGTACATGCTTGGGAAAGTTTATTTCTTTAATTGTGATGTGTTGGTTCTAAGTTGAACAGCACAGTCTTATATTACAACTCAGAGTAGTTTTTGGTTTGTGGTTGGGAACTATGCTTACTTAACTGTTATTTTTAGAGGGAGCTCCATTGGGAAAGAAAATAATTCAGTTACTACAGTTGTCTGGGTTAAACTATAGAACATTAGTCCTAACTTTTAGTAACGAAATACTGGTGATTTGAAATAGAATTCTTGAAAATAGTCATAAAGTCTGTCAGAGAAGCAGTTAAATGTACACGGCTTGTAAGTAGAGGCAAGCAATTTAATGGAAGCATTTATAATTAAATTCTTAATTTTTCTAACTTCATTTAACATGTGCTGATTGGTAAATGATACAGTTCTGGTCCTTTGGTGGGATTCAATTTTTTTTTACTACTGGTTCTGTGGGCATGGCTTATTTGGTGGGCGTGCCTTGGTGGTCATGTGACTGGGTGGGTGTGGTTTGGTGGTCGTGACTGTGTGGTCATGGCCAACTTGACATCACTCACATCAAGGTATGCCTGGCCTGGCCTCCTCGCCTCAAAGAGATATAATTTCCCTCTCTATTTATTTGCTACTGCTGAACATCCAAAATACACTATATTACATAGTATAGTGTGTGTATAGGCACACAAAAAGATACATTATCTACTATACATACTGTATGTGTATGTACACACACACAGCTCTTCTAAAACTATACACATTCAACCTCATTGCATTTGGAAAAACATACCTATAGTCCACTTTCTGCCACACATTTAACGATAACTTCTGTACATTAGAGCATTGCACATGCTTTCAAATTTACTTCCCTAGCCTGCAAATGACCATTAGACCCAGGAGATGTCATGAATTGAGTAAATTGTGAAACTCATTTAACGCTCTTGCTTAGCAACCAACATTTTGGGCTCAATTGTCATAAATGAAACATTATCTCTGCCTTCCTCTGCATGGCAGCCTTGTACTAATAAACTACTCTGCCAATTTTCCTCTCTTTTAGAGGCACCAAAATAATCCAGATTCAGATGATACAAGGTCTCCTGCTGGAGCAGGGGATTGATCTAGATGGCCTCCAAGGTTCCTTCTAACTTTGCTATTCTATGATTCTGTAAGGATCTCCTGCTGGAGCAGAGGGTTGGATAAGAACAGGGGTCTTCAAACTTTACAGCTTTTAGACCTGTGGACTTTAACTCCCAGAATTCCTCCTCTAGTCATGTTAGCTCAGAAATTCTGGGAGTTGAAGTCCACAAGTCTTAAACTTACCAAGTTTGAAGACCCGTGGCCTAGAAGATGATCTCCGAGATCCCTTCCAGCCCTAGATTGCTGTGCTGTTCCAAAGAGTTCTGAAGCCAGGGTTTGTGTCCTTCCTTCCTCTCCTTTCTTTTCTCCCTCCCTCTCTCCTTCCATGTATGTATCTATCCATTCATTCATCCATATATCTTATTCACTTTCTCCTCCCTCCCTCCCTCTCTTTCTTTCTCTCCGTTCATTCCATCCCATCTGTCCTTTTTCTTCCTTTCTCTTTTTCTTTCCCTTTTCTCTTTCTTTTCTTCTCTCTCTTCTTTCTCTTTCTCCCTCTCTCTTTCTCTGTCCCTCTCTTTCTCTTTCCCTCTCTCTCTTTCCGTCTCTTTTTCTCTTCCTCTTCCTCTCTTTCTCTTTTTCCCTCTCTTTCTATCCCTTCCCTTCCTCCTTCCCTCTCTCCTTCTAAAGCTAGGAGAGGAGACCCACCTGAAACACACAGGCTTCCAAGCGTCCGCCTGAAACAAACACACACACATACACACACTTCCAAGTGCTTGTTATGAGAGTTCTTCCCGGCCAGTCTCCAGTCTTGTGTTACCCGAAAAAGATGGCAAGCAGAGTCCAACAAAGGGGCCATGGGCGGGACTTCTTCCCCTCCTGCTTTTAGGGAAAGTTAAGGGCTGGGAAAATAAAGTGTGGCATGTGCTGCAGCCTGGCCCTCCCCACCCCCGCTGGCAGCTCTGGCTAGGCAGCTTGTCTTAGGTTTTCCCGACTGCCTGAAACCTTACCTTCCTCTGCCAGGGAAGGCAAGCCAGGCTGAGCCATTGTTGTTGCTGGGCTGAGCTCCCTACCAGCCCACATCTAGCCCTTGTCACGAGATGCCTGCAACTGCCACATGCGACGGCTGTAGGCTTTTTGCAGTGAAAATTACGAGGTCACTTTGCTCCGCTTCTCCAAAGCTCCGCCACGGCTGCGTTTTAGGTGCGAGCCACGCAGGTCCATCAGGATAGTCTTGGGATGGGTGATGCGAGTGTAGAGCATGCAGGCAGGGCAGGCGAGTGGCGAGAGGGCAGCTGGGCAGGCAAGCAAATGAGCAGTGACCATCAGACAACCGGGTGACTGGTTTGGGGCGTGGCCAGCCAGAAGTCACTACTGGTTCGGCAATCCATCTTATGCTAATCTTTCTGATACATACATTTTGTCTGGTTTTTTTCTCTCGTGCTTTTTTTTTAATTTACAGACAATTATAAAATTGATAAAACTGAAAATTTGTACTTATACCTTTCAGAAAGTGCAAACTGAGTTTGCATTAAAATTGGTGGTATTTTTTTTAATGTTCAAGTACCTTAATAATCTTGATTTACAGGAAGATGAACCTCAGGAAGATGCCAAAGAATTACAGCAGGGTAAACCCTATCACTGGAGAGATTGGTCCATTATTAGAGGAAGGGACTGCCTTTATATTTGGAGTGATGCTGCAGCCTTGGAACTATCAAATGGGAGCAATGGATGGTTCAGATTCATTTTGGATGGGAAGCTAGCTACAATGTATTCCAGTGGCAGTCCTGAAGGAGGATCTGACAGCTCAGGTACAATCTTGTAATCAAGGAATACTTTAAAGAGTTCATTACAAATTATGTTTATGTGTTTGATTTTGAGATGTTCTGTTTTTACAGGAATTGCCTCCCTAAATAGTAAAGGATGTAAACAGGTGGAAGGTGGTCAGTGATGCTTTTGTCAAATTGGCATGTAATAGTAACTTCTAGTAACTCTGTTCAGTGAACATCGTAGCTTCATGTTTTCATTCTTTTCCATGCATACTAATATTAAACAATCATTAAAGGGTAATGCGTAAGAATGATAAACTGCATTCCAGGTTCAGAAATTGGAATGATGTGGCTTGCATCTGGCTAGCAGAATGAAATGCATGTATGTGTGACAAGTAGTATAAACTTCCTCAGCCAAACAGAAATTGTGACAGACATTCAGCAGAAATGTTTCACACTGAATTTTACTAAGCTGTCTGTAGTTTTTAAACTTAATAGATATTGCCTGCTGTCTCCTTTTAGTAGTTTTTTTTTATAATTGCAACAACTAATTTTTAAATATCAGGAAGTAATAGTAAAAATAGTGTGCAACGGAACTGTAGGATTGCTGTACAATAACTTAAGATTCAAATTCTCAGGAAATGACTTTTCCCATGATGTGAAGCTAAAAGAATACTGTGAGGATTAATTCTGAATAAGTTTGTGATTGATAACTGAATTCAGCTTTAGAAATATTAGGAAATACTTTAATCGCCAAGATGGTGCTGGAGTGTGAGTGTGTATGAACGGTCAACTAGCTTCAAGGCTAGTGCTATACTCACCTAGTGCAGAAGATAGTCTCTACTGGACTGGCTGGATGAGGGAATCCGTATGTCTGAATGGAATAACTGTGTCATAATTTGGCACATTTTTTTCTAGTACTGAGAAGTATTTTCATTGCATTTTTGCATACTTTGGAATATGTTTACAATTCCTTTTGGGTGGGGTTATGTCTTTGTTCATTCCAATTAAGCTGGATTCAATACGGTCCTTTATCCCTTAATCCTGTGCATGAATCTTGTCAAAAATGGGCATCTTTAAGTGTTTCTCTGAAAGAGAAAATAGATCACCAAAACCAGAGTAAAGTATAAATCCTTCAAAGGTTCCTTAGAAATAAAAAAAATCTGTGTAATTAAAATAACAACAACAACCAACAATAGTCCAACAGCTTCCAGGGTAGAAAACAAAGTGGAATATCTTCATAGCAAATAGATCACATTGGAAGCCATTTATAGGCCATGTAATCCTGCTTTCAGATTTCCCATAATTTTTTCTTGGGGTGGAGGTGTTCAGTATAAAGGTTTTGCCTTTATGCTGGAAGTGTACGCGTGTACTTTCACATGTCTACATTGCGCTACTGATTCTTGGAATAATGGTGTGGGTTTGGATAGGAGTTATCGTGATTAAGGTACTTAAACATAAATACTTGGGGCATGATTGAACAGCCATTCTTAGTTGGATTAAGTGCTTTAATGAATCTTGAATGAACTTGGATAATGCAATCTTTTGAGAATATATTTTATGGAAGAGAAAGAGAAAGGTAGTTTTTAAGATTTGTGCTATAGTGAAAATATAAGTACAAATCAAATTTTATGCAATTATGCAGCATATTACATTGATATAGTTTGCTATTGTAGCAGATTAAATAATTCTAATTAATTCTAAATGCTTCTCACAAGATGACACTTGTGAAATAGATTTTCTCCTTTAATTTCTTGTCCTATCCAATCCTTTCTTCTTTCAGAATTTAAATGCTTCCTTTTAATATCAATCATAAAAAAACAAAAAAAAATGGTGGGGTTTCTGTTAGTAAATGTTCAACTGCCAAATTTGGTTTCTTGGATTGTTTTAAAAATAGATTTAATTTTTTTCAGTACATTTTCCAAAGCATGTTAATGTTATATTGCTCCTCTTAAGTTTCATTATTGTAAACTGCTTTATTATCTGATCAGTGTGTAAATAGTCCTGAGAACTTGAATCCAAAATCTAAATCTGCACTTGTTTCATGAGATACATTCTTTCATGGAAACTAAATTAAGTATTAAATAAAATATAAATTAATTTTTTATTCTTTTTAAATAGAAAGCCGAAGTGAATTTTTAGAGAAGTTACAGCGGGCTCGAAGTCAGGTAAAGCCATCCACAACCAGCCAGCCAATTTTATCAGCCCCAGGACCTTCTAAACTTACAGTAGGAAATTGGTCTCTTACCTGTCTAAAGGAAGGAGAAATTGCTATTCATAATTCAGATGGTCAGCAAGCTACAATCTTAAAAGAAGATCTACCAGGTTTTGTTTTTGAGTCCAATAGAGGAACTAAACACTCATTTACAGCTGAAACTTCTTTAGGTGAGTATGCAGTTTTATATAATGAATATTATATATTATCCTCAGGCTGGTGCTTCCGGCTTCATGCCAGTGCAAGCAGGATGTGATCAGAGCTGCTATCTCTCTATGGGGAGGGGGAGAGCTGGTGTTCTGGGCTGGTTGGCTGCACTGCTGCCTTTTGATTGGTTGATGGAGTTGGTGTTGGCATAATGGGCTGTGTGATGGCCTTGTGAGTTTTGTTGTGCAGATATCCTGGATCTTGTGCTGTGATCTCCTGGGTCATTTGTTTTGTAGTGATCTTTCTTCCATTAGCCTCCATTAGCCTCCTGGGTTGTGTGATGGGCTTGCAAGTTCTTTTGTTGTGGGGTGTCCTGGGTCCTGTGTTGTAATCTCCTGGGTCGTTTGTGTTTTGATCTCTTTTCCATTAGCCTCCTGTGTTGTAATGGGTTGTATGATGACCTTGTGAGTTTTATTGCTGTGGTATCCTTGGTCTTGTGCTGTGATTTCTTGGGTCGTTTGTTGTGTTGCAACTTCTTGAGTTCTTGTGGTGTAATTTCCTGAGTTTTCTGATGTGATCTCCTGAGCAGGTGGCTGTGTTGTAGCATTCTGGGTTTTGGTCTGGCTTCAAGTTTGGGGTCTGGGTCTGTGTTCTTGACGTGTGTCAGTTTGTTTGGTTTTGGGGTCAGGGGGTGCGACAGCTGGAGAAACAACTGTAGTCTGGTTTCTGGATGGTGGTTGTCCTTCGTTTATAGGATGGGTTTGGGCCTGGGTCTGATGAGGGGGATGGGAGGTGGTGTCCTGGTTTGTTTTGGGTCTGGTGTTGGTTTTCGTGACTGGGACTCATTTGTTGGTGAGGTCTAGTTTCCTGATGTCTGGTAGCCGGGAGGTATCATCCTGTTTATTGTTGTTATGGGGGTGTATCTCTATTTCGATGGCTTCCCTGATTATTCTCTTGCAGGAGTGTTCAGTGTTGGATATTAATTTGGTTCCTTCAAAATTAATTTCATGTCCTGTGGCTTT
>BHFT01014157.1:0-36117 GCA_004320025.1 Laticauda laticaudata
ACATCGCGTTAACCAATGGATGGCAAGATTTTTTGTCCATTTTACATCCTCTTTGCATCCGTTGGTGCAGTGTGACATGGGCTTAAGGTACAGGTAAGGTAAGGAAAAGGAATGGGAAAAGGAAAAGGAAAAAAAAGGTGTTTACTCCATGTATACAATACTTTATGTATTGTCTAAATCAGGGTATGTCAAATTGGCAATTTCAAGGTGTATGGAAATCAATTCCCAGAATTTCACATTGGCTGGGGAATTCTGGGATTTGAAGTCCACACATTTTCAAACTGCCAATGTTAAGATACATGAGTTTCAGTTCTTCATCCTATAATTTGCATTGTTAAATATTTTGGGAATATGATTCTTCTTTCCTTTTCTCCTTCTTTTAAATTATACTTAAGAAATTGTGGTATTAAATTGTAACTGCCGCTTCCCTCAATGTATTCTACCACTGTTGTTTGTGTGCAATCCTGTGTACAGACTGTGTTTACATATTTCTGTCAGAAAATTTCTGTTCAATCCAGAAAAACGCGAGGTAGACTGGGTTCCAACAAACAGTCTTTATTAACACAAGCAACAGTAACGGAACAGTCTGGCTGAAGCCGCGGCAGCCTTTTTATACAGGCTTGCCTGCCGGCTTGTAACCAATGGCAGCTATTTGACTTTGCCGCCTTTCAGCAGCTCTTTTGGATTGGTTCTTAATGAACCTGTTCTATATAAAAACAGTAANAATAGGAACCAATCCACGAAGCTGCTCAAAGGCGGCAAAACTAAATACCTGTCATTGGCTACAAGCCGGCAGGTGAACACCTATATAAAGGCTGCCGCGGCTTGAGCCAACGTTCCATTTTCTCAACTGTTGTTACTAATAAAAACTTTGTTGTTGGAACCCGGTCTACCTCATGTTTTTCCGGACGGAACATTGGCGACGAGGATGGAATCGTCCTAAACGTGAGACTGAGCATGCGGCAACAAATAAAACCAGACTGAAGACAATGGCTGGAAATAACGCGCTGCCCGCACCCCTCAATCCCAATGAAGAGGATTGGGAATCCTATATAGACCGTTTCCAGATGTATTTGGAAAGTAACGAGATGGACAAGATCTCAGATCAGCGTAAGAGAGCTGTTTTCTTGACACATTGCGGGCCCAAAATCTTCAAAATGGCCAAGGCTTGGGCGAAGCCCCGAAAACCTTATCAAGCGGCACGAATTTTACCTAAGAGACCAGAAAGAAGGCAAGACCATGGCTGATTTTGTGGCAGCCCTCCGACAAATAGGGGGAGAGTGCGAGTTTCTGAATTTAGATGAAGCAATGCAGGATCGAATTATACTGGGTTTAAGAGACTCTAATTTACAGAGCAAGCTGCTAAATAAACCCAACATAACCGTAGCCGAGGCCCTTGCAGAAGCCACAGCCGCTGAAGCCGCGAAAAAATCGGCGGTTAAAATGAAACAGATGAACGCGAACAAGGACGAAATGAGCCTGGCCAGAGGGAAGAAACAAATTCCCACCACCACTCACCACGAAGATTGTGACGAGACGTCAGAATCCGGGGAGGAAGACGACGAAGTACACCGCCTATACACCAACAAAAAAGGGCGCGAAAAAAGAAATTGGCGGGAATGCGCTGGCTGCGGAGGAAAACTCCTCGGCTCGATTGGCAGATTCCTGGATGCATTTGCTGAGGCCTGCAAAGAAAAAGGGGGCATATGAGAAAGTCTGCCAGGAATAATAAAAAAATTCACAGCACCCAAACTAGACGCAGCAATCTTCTGCCACCACAAGCTGAGCCAAAACAAACCGAGAGAAGTGGCAGCGAACAACGAGCCAGTAACGCAGGAAAAAACCACATCCACTTTCACTATCGGAAGTGCTCAGACGGAAAGCGGGAAAAGGTAAAAATAATCTGTAAAAATCAGTAGGAACTCCTCGAAATCGGAGGTAGACTCTGGTCCTTTCTCTATTCAATGTGTCATGGGACACCATCAAACAACTGGTCCCAGATATCAACTCAAAGAACTCCAGAGACAAAAATTAACCCTAAAGGACTACCAAGGAACGAATTTCCTGTGGTAGGCCTAGGACATTTCCGAGTCGCCTACAAAACAACATGTCGAAGTACTCCTATTGACAATAGTCGACGCGAGACCGACCAAGCCTCCGGCATCGGAATGGTTCGCACCATTGGCATTCGGATATGACCGGAGTAGACCGGTGGCCGCAACCGACCTGGGAGAGAAAACTATCCAAGATTCCAGGACGTTTCGACGTGGCTCCCTAGGCAGGTATCGGGGACCCCAATTCCTTTAGTCTAGACCCCAGGAGCCCTAGAAGACTAAAGCCAGACGAGTTCCTTTGCTCTGAAGCAAATAGAGAACAACAATAAATAATAGACCAAGGGTTAGAACTGTTTGACCATGCTAAAAATGGGAAGGTGGTACGACCAATTGTTAGACACCAATTAAACCCAACGGGTCGTTCGAATCTGTGGTGACTACAAGGCTCCTGAACCCACGCATTGCAACAAATGTGGCAATACCCGGTGCCAGTCACTCTAACAACACTTATTACCATTCTCTTGAGGGGGAAGAAGTTTTCGCTAAACTAGATCTGCGCAAGCTTACCAACAGCTCCCAGTAGACCCTTCAACGCTGAAGCACAAACAATGTTGACCCACAAAGGGGCATTCAAGTGCACAGACTCCATTGGAGTGAGTGTAGCCCCAGGGCCGTTTTCCAGACTCTATGGGAACAGCCTATTAAATGGTAAATAAAGGGGTCTACCCATAATCTTCGACGATGCCTCTAATTTTTCGGGCTACAAAAGATGCGATCCTCACATAAAAAAAAAGACATAAAAGACCGTTACTAAACTAAATTCAGAGATCTCGTGGCCCCTAAAAGTAAGAAAAAGAAAATGCCGCTTAATCCATGAACTGATCGAATCGAATTTGCTGGCGCTACTTAATAGTTGACGGAGAATGGGTATTAACAATCCCTAGCTGACAAAAAAAAAGTCAAATATAAAGAGCAGCCAGAAGACCAAGGAACAAACTGAAGCATAGCAGGCATTTCTTGGGATAACATAAATTTTGATAAACGTGTTCACTACGCCCCACAAAGCGCACGATATGCGAACCATACACAACGTCGTTTTCACGCGATCAATAAAAACAATCGTTGATCCGACGTTGGGTTCATTACGCCTCTGAAGAAAGAAAGCTTCCAAAAAAACAATAGAATAAAAAACTTATTAACATCAAACACCGTTTATCCAAGTTTAGTAACACACTTGCCATTGAGGTGACACTGCCGCTCTTCACCATTTGGAGTCGGTGCCATTCCCTGAGCCACCAATTGCCAGATGGGAGAGAGGCACCCGTCGCATACTACTCAAGACTCTGTCTAAAACGGAACTTAATTATAGTCAATTGGAGCAGAGAAGCCCTGGCAATCGTCTGCGAGTGAAACGCTTCACGAATATCTATTAATGGAAGCGTTTTGATAGTACGGACCATAAACGGACTATATTGTGGATACAGAAGATGGAATTTTTGGCAGGAAACAAGGCCAACACGAACGATTTGTCCCTGCGAATGGACTCGATGGTCAGTAATCCTAGCAGCCTACTCTAACTGCTGACACAGTCGCCCCGGTAAACAATTTCCCATAGCAGATGCGTTGAGCAGAGCACCATACCGACTATAGAAGAAGACCTGCACCTGACGATAGGACGTACCTTGCCCAGATAGAAGACATGCCCCGATCTACCCAATATCTGCAAATGATTTCACCAGAAGCCACCGCAAGGGACCCATTACTGCCGTGACTGAACTGGTTAAGTAAAGGCTGCCGGAAAATAAAAAAACTGAGAACTTAAACCTTTCTGGACCAGACAAACCAAAGCTCTCGATTCAAATAGGTTGTTTGTTGTGGGTGATCCGGGTAGTTTATCCCCTCCCAAATTACAAGAACGTAAGGTATCTGGTAATCTCACGAAGGGCCGCCCTGGGAATTGTTTAAAGATGAAAAGCCTTGCTAAGAGTATGTCTGGTGGCCGGGTATTAGATAAGGGACATACGATACTGGTTAAATTCTTGCAACAAATGCCAATGAACAGGCTTCCCCACCACAACACCCATTAAAAGGACTGGGAAATCCCACGAGGCCTGGTCAAGAATCAATTTGACTTTGCGGGTCCTACTAAGGGAACATACCTTCCTAATTGTTCGTAGATGCATACTCAAATTGGCTGGAGGTAAATTAAATGCCATCTGATGACAACTGAAACCGAATTATGAAACAACTTGAAAACTCTTCGCAAACTCATTGCCTGCCAGAGCGTAATATGTGTCGCGATCAATGGGCCACAATTAAGAATCGAGTATCCAATTTGAACAATAAACGTACCTCCCAGGTAAAGCATCCCTAGACCGCAACGGGCCACCCAGCTGCAAACGGTAGGGCAGAGAGAATTGGTCAGTTTTACGCAAAGAAAGCGTTAGAAAAAATGGTCATTGGGGTGTCAAGATAAAATAAATCGCCTACTCCACCTTTCCAGGGCATATCACACGCCAGTACTACAACAGAAATAAAAGCCTAGCGGAAACTACTTAAGGGAAGAAAAATTTAGGTCACAGTTAAGCACAGATTGCACCCAAAACGTATACAGCCTGACCCCACCGACTCCTCCACCCGTTTAGGACATTTGAAATCGGCGACCTACGGTCTGTGCAAAAAATTTTTATACCAGGGACCATTGTGGCTCCAGGAACAATCACACACGAAATTCAGGGTGTATTAGAGATAGATGAGATGTCACTACCATGTATGCAGCGACAGAATAGAGATGCAACATAGATGATGGCAGAGGGAATGGAAGAGGCACAAGACCATCCTGTTCAGTTCCATGAAACATAGATAAAGAAGTAAAGCAGGATCACGGAGGCGCAACACCCAGAACACAAGATTGATAAAAAACATATAAGAGAGAGAGAGAGGGGGGAAATACGGAAATGAATAAAGACACCATTTAATTAAAACACCAGAATACAATAACAACAAAAGAGGCAATAAAAAGAGGCTTACAGTTTAGAAGAAAATTGCGAAATGAGTCTCACGTCGAAGGTGAGCCACCACAGGCCAGCTCGACCTGGCCGGAGAAAACAGGAGGAGCGGCAAAAACCGCCGGCCTAAGAAACTCGGTGCGCAGTAAGAATGGCTGACTGCACCCCTTCAGGCGGTTCCATGGAGAAGGACCGAAGAGACACCCGCAACACCCATCCGAACCGGTCGAAGTCTTCAGCAGAACTGAACCGCCGCAATGTCCAGTCGAGTCAAAAGAAGCCCCACCTACCGTGCGTGACTCCGTCACCACATAGGACTGAAACTAAGAGGGGAGGGTGTGCTGTATTAAAGAATAGTAGACTCTAATACAGGATCTGCATTGGCTAAAAACCTGAATGGGGATTGGTTCTGATAGGAAACAATCCACTGAAGCTCTTCAAATGGCGGCAAAAGAGCTAAATACCTGTCATGTGGCTACAAGTCCGGCATAGGCATAACCTATAAAAGGCTGCCTGCCTGGCTTGATGCCAATGTTCCGTTTTTCAACTGCTGTTAACTAATAAAGACTTTGTTGTTGGAACCCGGTCTACCTCGCGTTTTTCCGGACGGAACAATAAGGTTGATCTTGTATCTGCTGAACTAGTCTATGGCTTTATGGATCATTTTCAGTCTCTCTTTACTGCTTGGGTTCTTCCGACGAATGGACTTCATTTGAAAAGCATTGACTAGCTTGGGGAGATACATTAGCTCCTTCTCGAGCAGCTAGTGCCTGTTTCTAATTTCACAGCTTATTTTCTCCTACTCTGTGATCATTTCCAACATATGAAATGAATGGGAATATGTTGTTACAGTACCTCTTTTCTTTCTTTCTTTCCATCCTCCATTTTCCATTCAGGCCTGAACAGATGTAAAACTATCATTATGTACAATTTTAAAACTCTAAAAATCTTGAGCCAAAGGACCTTTTTTTCCAAATATTCCATGCCTATCAATTGACTATTTGCCTTATTTTCCTTTGGACCATTGCTTTCAGTATGGGTGGTCACAGCCTTGGAATTTCAGTTCTATTTGCTGTTTTTTATGATAAGAATATCCCTCTTGCATCTGTTTGCCATCTTCGGACTACAGACCTCTTGGTTCTGTCAAAAAGATAAGGCTTTTGAGATTCTATTCATTACAGCAAAGCAGATGGCTATTTCCAGCTATTGCAGAACAAAAATAGGAAGATAGCTCACTTTGAAGGCGGCTGATCTGATTGGGTGCCTGTCCGTCTTACTCTCACTGGCCATTACTGGATTTCTTCTGCTTATCATGAAGTTTTCCTGGAAAACTCTGAGTGGAAGTCACAACTCAATCCAAAATAATTATTACAGTTCATGCATAGTCAACCAGATGTTTTGACTTGATTTGATATTTTGGTCTACCTATTGAGTCCTTCTCAAAAGATGATGACGATTGATTATGATGATTACTATACACAGAAGAGATACATCTCTGCTGCACAGATAAATGTATAAATGTCTCTGCTGGATAAGGAAGAGACACAACTGATCTTCAAGAACCCACAGACCTCTGAACGCTATTAAACTGAAACTGGCTTTGTTTATGGAATACAGAGAAATACATAGGTAGCAAACTCAGTAAGTGTTATATGCATTTAGCTGTATACTGTAGTACAGTAACTACTCTATACTAGTTAGCTATAAGAGCCATGGTGGCACAGTGGTTAGAATGCAATATTGAAAACTAACTCTGATTGCCACTGCCAAGAGTTTGATCCTGACCAGCTCAAGGTTGATTCAGCCTTCCATCCTTCCAAGGTTGGTAAAATGAGGACTCAGATTGTTAGGGGCAATATGCAGACTCTGTAAATCACTTAGAGAGGGCTATGAAGCACTATGAAATGGAATATAAGTCTTTAAATGCTAAGTGTGATTGCTATATGAGCAGAGATTTAGTTGAGATTTGCCAATGAGCATGCGTTGGCTGGTGGGAGAAGCCTGTTGCTTTATTCTATCCCTGGCTATGTGTATCCGCTTCATTATAATCACTCAGTTCACAACATTTGCAGCATAACATAAACAGTAGTTGTGGCAATGGGGTAAATTGACCATCTATTTTAACTACTACAATAGCCACCCCTAGAATTACTCTCCCATAAAGCTAAATTTCCCAGACCAAGGAATTAGTCTTTATTTCAGGTTGGAAGCAGATGTTTCTACTGTGGTTATGCATATTTCTTAGAATAAAATGCTGCTTTCTTGGAGAAAGAGTGAGATGAAAACACAATCAATTAATATACTAGATCAACTGTTCAGTTTCTTTGATTCCTTGCAAATCATTCTCATTGTATGAATTGTTCTGGATAGGAAATGAAAAGTATCAGGCTCTTTTCTCCAAGCAATCCTTCAGTAGCTATCGAAACTATCTGTATTTGTTCTCTTCCTAAAGCAACATATGGAATAGACATATGCTGAGACAATACCAAATTCAGTTCATTCCAGCTAAACACATTGCCTTCCTTTTCTGAGAGCATCTGGATACCCACCCAGTTTTTTTTTTAATTTAAAGTATTTGGTTTGGGCGTATGCATCACTAGTGAATAATTGTTGCATGACTCATTTTTAGCCAGGATGCAGTCTGAATACAATCACTTTCATTTACACTATTACAGGTTTTTTTTTAGGGGAGGGACACATACATTTTTTCTTAGGTAATAAGCACAAGAGTTCTAAGAAAATAAAACTGGCATTTTTTTTACTGGATCTCCCTCAATCTATTGGCTTTCCAAAAGATCATTTCCTATTTGTTGACATCAGAGGATTTTACTTTTGTTCTTCTGTTTGAGAATAGTGCAGACTATCTGAACTGATTCCAAGTTGATGGCTCAGTTATGTAGGATGCTGTCATCTTAGTCAATAAAGTGATACACCAAAGCAATATTTCAAAGGCCTGTTCAGTTTTTCTACTGTTTTAAGACGTAAGTCCAATGAATTACTGGCAAGGATTACCTATTACTTCCCTGTCCTTTGCAACCTTGTTGTGAGATGAATGCTTTTGAAGAACCATTGTTTGGAAATACAAAAAAAAAAATCTAATTGTATTCGTGATGCTTCCTGTTTCACCATATCAAGCTGCTGTAGTGTTTAATTCATTTCAGATGGTGAAGTTTGGGCAAAGGGAAGGTTGGCCGAATCAATTTTGGGCAAGTCTTGAAAAAACATCAACCATCTTAAAGTCACGAGTATTTCAGTAAGAATATATTTCACCAAGAATCTCTATCAAGTAATAGTGAGATAAAGGGGAATACAGGTAGTCCTTCACTTGAGATCATAACTGAGTCCAAAATTTCCACTACTAAGCAAGGCAACTGTTAAATGAGTTTTAACCCCCCCCCTTTTTTTTTTACTTCTTTTGCCACAGTTGTTAAACAAATCTGTTAAATGAATCATGAAGTTGTTAAGCAAATCTGGCTTCCCTCATTGATTTTGCTGTCAGAAGCAGTTGGGAAAGTTACTAATGTGATCAAATGAGCCTGGGACACTTCAACTGTCATAATTACATGCCAGTTGCCAAGTGTCTGAATTTTGATCATGTGACCATGGGGATGCTGCAACAGTCATAAGTGTGAAAAACAGTCATGATCACTTTTTTCAGTGCCGTTGTAAATTCAAACTGTTACTAAATGAATGGTATAAGTCAAGGACTACCTGTAATTAGTATAGTAACTGATTAAGCATTATGTTTAGAAAAAGAGAATTAAGGGGAAGGGAGCTTGGGGCAAATAATTTAAAAGAGCACTTTTAACCTTGTATAAAAAATAATTGTAGGTTGGAAGCTTATGGATCCAGAAATGAAAAAGTCTCCAACTCTCTGTGGATTCTTGCTAGCCCCAAAAGAGGAGGAGCAAATTTGGGTGGATTCCAGGATTCTTGTCATTGCAGATCCATTGGCATCCATGCTCATAACTCTTATAACCAGTGGTGGGATTCAAATTTTTTTACTACAGGTTCTGTGGACATGGCTTGGTGGGTATGGCATGGCATGGCATGGCTTGGTGGGCATGGCTTGGTGGTGGCAGGGGAAGGATACTGTAAAATCTCCATTTCCTTCCATTCCTGTGGGAAGGTTGCTGCAAAATCCCCATTCCCTCCCCACCCCACTAAGCTGCTTTCCAGCTCCGTTCTCCTGTGAAGGGGAACAAAAGAAGACCCAGCTGATCAGCTGGGATTCAATGGGAGACAGAGAATAGATAGGGGAGGGGCCAGTCAGAGGCGGTATTTTCCAGTCCTCTGAACTACTCAAAATGTCTGCTAGCAGTTCTCTAGAACTGGTCAGAACTTGCTGAATACCACCTCTGCTTATAACCCTATGAAGCCTTTTTAAATGTATTTTTAAACTGGAAATCTAGAATTTTAAAATAATCTCAGCATTCAACATCTTTTGCTGACTTCTTTTACCATAATATCAGTATTCCGGGGTTCTGCAATTATGAAATGAATCACTTGCAATAGAATTGTTAACTTCCATAAATTAAAACAGATTAATTCATAAAGAAATTGGCAAGTGGAGAAAGAGAAGGTTTAGATTAAGGGTCTTCAAACTTGGCAAGTTTAGGACTTGTGGACTTCAACTCCCAGAATTCCTGAGCTAACATGACTGGAGGAGGAATTCTGGGAGTTGAAGTCCACAAGTCTTAAAGCTGTCAAGTTTGAAGACCCCTGGTTTAGATGATCTCTCTGCTACTTGACGGTCTTGATGTTGAAACTCTCCCAAACCTGACTCTGAGATTAGAGACAGCCAAAACAGCTGCATGCTCCATATTAACACATAACTGAGCCCTTAGGCTAAGAACTGTTGTTCACAGCAAATCCCTTACTTGAAACACAAGCCTTCAACTTTGGTTTCTCAACTGAAATGACGGGGAAGCAAACATCAGCATACCGCACGTTGGCTCAGCTCCTAAGCTCTAATCAGGATTGCAAGAAAGTGCATGCAATTATATATTCATTCAATGTTTAATTTTTAAGGTATTTTTGCAATGTAAAATAGGTTCTAGTCATAGGAAGGTAGAGACATTTCTTGATAACTTAACTACTTTAAATAGAAACATGCAGGACCATTTCTTTATCCATCCTGAGGACATCATGATTAAATAATTGGTATATTTCAACTTCTGGAGCAATTCTGCAATACTCTTCTAAAAATGTTCATACCCTTTTCTCTTGTGAAACTAAAGGAAAGAAATGCCAAAGTATTCTGATAGCGTTAGACTTAATTGTATAGCTAGGTTCTTATCTGGAATTGAGGAAACCTGCTCCTTGTTTATCTGCACAACCAGACATTAGTTTGTAAGGAGGAATGATTCTTGTCCAATAACCTTGACTGCATGTCCAATTTTAATATCTATTTAATATATATTTCTCCTACCAGGAGTTTTTCATTGCCCATTTTTGTTTTTTTAACTTGCCTAAATAATTCCATGTTTTCCATAAATTTGGCCAGCTTACCTCCAACTCCAAAAGAAATTAGATTCTGGTCTCCTGCTATGTCCGTGGGATAATTCTACAAATAAAAGTCCTCATCCATGATGTTACCTTCTTTCTAGTTTCTTTGCATTCTTCTTTTTAAACCATTACAAATCCACAAAGCAGCATCTGCTCTTATTAGAAGGCTGCTAAAATCCCACTGGAGTATTTGGCCAAAGAAGCCTTTTGAAAGATTGTATAATCTTTCCCTGCATGCTTGAGGATCTCTCGAAGATCTCTAAAAGGTTCACATGAAGAAAAAAAAAAAAAAAGGCAGACCGGGGCTTCAGTTGNAAAAAAAAAAAAAAAAAAGGCAGACCGGGGCTTCAGTTGTATTAGCATTGGCTGCCATTTTGATTTTTTTGACCACTTCTTCTGCAGATACCCATAAAAGCTAGAAGATCTGTAGACTGGAGAGATGATTGTACTGGAAATGCAGGTTTTTACATATGGGCACCTCCTAATTAAATAAATACAAGGATACTTGACTAATTTTGAAAAAAATGAAAACAAACCCTTCTATCAAATGGAAAGAAAATTCTTTTTATGAAATGCTACAGAGTTTGCACACCATACAGAGTAACAGCTTTTGTTTTGATGCAGAGTTTTACTTATTATGCAGCTGATTGCAACACTTATTTTGCTTCTATTATTTTTCCATTGATAATTGGTATATTGTATGCTGTTTTATAATGGATTTCTTTTATGCACCTGGGTTTCTTTGGGAAGAAGAGAGGAATAAATACGTTTTTTTTGCTAGAACAGCGAAGGTTTCACTTTGGAATTCTGTAATAAATATTAAGATTTGGACTAAATGAATTCTTTAATATCTGGAGTTTTGATAGTTTCTCATGTAAAATAGAGATGGTCAATAGAATCATAAATTCATTCATAGGATGTAATAACAAAGAGTGCAGTACAGTATGTAGTCCACAGCAAAGATATTAAAACTGCCTATAACCATGTACAGGGTACAGAATGGAGATATGCAAATGTGAAGTCAGAATTCCAGAACTAACTTGCTAATACCTTCTTTGAACACCATTGGTAAACATTTGGTTTAATTACACACTGCATTATGCTTCTAGAGCAACATCAAAAGCCCTTATACTCTGTTTAAATAAGGTTTTGTCCCTGCTAATTCATGAAGAGTTTGCCCACATAATGCATGACAGACATTATAAAAAGAAAAAGAAATGAGTTTTATATCAACACAGACAGCTAATAAACACTCAGTGGTGAAGTTCTATAGGATGAAAAACATTGTGTTGCAAAAGACAGATTACTAGAAGACAGAACAATGGAAGATTGTAGATAGAAAGATCACTCACAGAGAGGCATACAAACACACACAGGGTGAGTTTCCTCAGTAGGTAAACAATAAGAAGAGGATGCATGGCAGATTCTCTTTTTATGACTCTTCTATGTAGCTCATTGGAAAAATGAGCAACAATGGGTTTTTCACAGACTGGTAGTTTCCAAGTGTGTTATACTGCTAGTCCTACATTCTTAACCTTGGAGGGCATTAGTTTGTGGACAGCTGATCTACATACTTATAGAGTAAACTTTGGAGCTTGAAAAGTCATCTTTGGGAGTGTTAACAAGTCATGGATCTAAATATGATTGGATTTCAAATTCTACTGTTCAGGTATGTTGACAATGGATAAGGTGCTAGAATTGTGGCCAAAAGCTGGAGATTCAGATTGTAATATATTCCCTCTGGATTTACACAGATTAACCATGAAAGCTAATAAGTTTATTTGCACTAGAAATTAGTAAGGATGTATTCAGAACTTATGTCCAGCTCCTCTTTCTCTGTGATATCCAAAACATCAAATTCATACCAGATAGGGAAAAGATGCAGCAAAGCTTCCATTAATTAATTGTTTAATATTGGGATGATGGTTTCTTTCAATTGCACCACAACAGCTTGCCTTCAGAAGTTGTTAGGACTTCATCACTGGAGGTTTTTAAGAAAAGACTGAACTGAAATGGTAAAGTGAAGGGATCCCCAAATTTGGCAACTTTAAGACTTGTAGACTTTAATTCCCAGAATTCTGGGAGTTGAAGTCTATAAGTCTTAAAGTTGTCAAGTTTGGAGACTTCTGGTATAAAGTCTTCTGCAAGGTCCCTTCCAGTTCTGTTCTGATTGATGTTTCCTCTCCTCCTGCCTCTTATTGAATTTTCAAAGTATCAGGCAGCCTGAGAGAATGAAGAATTCTAAAAAGCCACTTTTTTTACATTGTTTTGTTTTGTGGATAAAGTTTTGTTGAATGTTAAACCCCCTTATTAAAGAATAAAACATGAAATGGGACACTATTTATTTTGAATCTATCCAAACTAAGTAGGGAAAGAGGGTGCGGTTAGATTTTGCTAAACTTATGTTCTGTTTTTCTATATTTGTCAGATTCTTAACATTCAGTTGAGTTTACGACCTTCCTTTCCTTTTTTATAACTTACGGGATTTTCCCCTCTCCCATCACCCTAGGGAAATTCAGCCAGAAAATTATTTTTCTGCTCAGTAGAAAATTGTGGTTCTTGCTAAAGGTAGAATGTCGCCTTGAGAAAAAGAAATGTTACAGAATTATGATACTTATATGTATTATTATTAGTAGTAGCAGTATTGTCACTATTATCAACAGCCACTGCAAAATGAATAAAATGGTGGCCTCTCCATTGACATAATTATGAATAATTATCTACCATGATGATCCACCATAGGTTAGTAGATTTTTTTAAAGATTCTAATCTATGACTGAAAAACTATGGTTGGCCCAATGTCAACCAGGCTTGTTTAACTTTGGTTGACGTAGATTGGCTTCTGTGACTAAGAAAGGACAATATTCAGGCTCTCTCTGCTTCTAGTTCAGCACCTTACTGATTTTCTTAACAACCATACAAATAAATCCCTCCCAGCAAGATCTAGCTACAACTTGGCTTTTCTGGTGCATCCATTGCCACTTAATTGAGCTCATCCACCTTGTTTCTGACTATCCTCTTCTTTTTCCTTTCACCTTTTGCCACAGTCGTGGCTTCTCAAAGACACTGGATCTATGCATTATGTGTCCAGAGTATAATAATTTGAACTTGGTCAGTTGTGCATTGTGACAATCTATTTTGGATTGATTTGTTCTATGATCCATTTATTTAGGTTTTTTTCATTACCCATAGTTTTCTTAGTATTCTTCTACAATATTAAAGTTCTAAAGTGTTATAATTCTTTCTATTCTGCTTCTTCAAGTCCAACTTTTTCTTCAATTGACTGTCATAGTGAAAATCATTGTGCGGTTGGTACAGATATGTATGACATTGGAGTATCTTTTCCAAGGTCTTCATGGGTAGCTGTCTGCCAATCTCCAACATACTTCTCAACCCAGGTTCCTCTGTATTTGATAATCAATCCTCAAAGTCAAGGCTTATCCACCACTTCAATGTCTTCATTGTCAATTCTACAGCTGGTTGATGTGCTCCTTAGCATTGGTTTTTCTTTTATTATATTTAATAGTTGTCCAATTTTTTTCAGTTTACTCTTTGTCTTTTCTTTATTAGAGCTTCCCACCAACTAGAAAGTCTTTACTGGGTTATAAATTATACTTAAGATGTATTCTTTTTCTTTCAATTCATTATTTAAATCCTGAGTTCCGCTTTTGAGAGAATTTATAAATTTTGCTAAGTGTTTATAACAAAGGAAGCTATAGAAAATTTCAGTGTTGATAAATGCTTGCAAGATATCTAGGATTAAGTTGGCATGACTGACAAAAAATGGAAAAACAGAGCAGTCAAGGAGGAAGGAGAAAAGTACAATGTTATTCAGACTTGGAGACATACCTTGTGAATTTTCTGTTCTATTTATGCTTTGCAAACACTCTCTGAACATAAATTCTTTAGTATCAGAACATAAATTACTTTAATGTGATTCTTCAAAACTCACTATGCATCTCAGTAAACATCTCAGTTAAACATCTCAGTAAAGTAGGAAAAATAACTGCAGCAAGTTTAACTCAGCTAGTCATCAAACATAATAAAAATGAAGTTCTAATAACAAAACACCCCTCATTGTTTTCATTAACAAGGCTAAATGCACAATTTCTGGAAAGGAATAAAAATGTAATGAGCTAGTAGCAAATTGTTTTCTTTTATGTTGATCCTTATTAGAATTTAAATGTTCATGTGTTCTTTTCACAGACCTTTATCAAAAAACAAATAGTTACTTATTGTATATGAGGTATATTAATGTGGGGCTTTTTCCCTGAAAAATAATATTGTCCTTGTTTCTAGACTTAAGAAAGTCAAACATGATTGCTTATCTTTGATGATTAGCTTTTTGATAAAACATGAATGGGCAAATTTCAGATTTGTGGAATCTATTCTTTCCCCCTTGTTACCTAACAGCTGAAAGCACCTACAAGCTAATGTTTCAGTCCAGGAATTTCCATGAAGATCCACACAGATTTTATATTGCATCAACATACTGCATCTGTATATTGACTTTATGACTCAACATATTTTTAAAAAATCATTTGGAAGAAATGCTTCAAACCTTCTGATATACATGGCCCTGGTGTGATTAAAAACCTCAACAAGCCAGCTGCAACTGTGCAGATGAACACCCATCCCCCTTTTATGGGGCTGTACAAAAAGAAGTCATACTTTGATTGTGCAGCTATGGTTGCCATCTTGATTTTTTTTATTGGTTAATTCTCCTTCCAGAGACTCTTGGGAGCAGAACATTTCTATCCATTACAGCAGCTTCTTTTTTTTTTCATAATTCTTCATGAGTCTGCAAAGAACCACATCAATTTTGTTGAATTAACTCCATCAAGTGGCACATTTTTTCTACATTAAAGCTGAACCCTGAAAAAGAAGGGGATTCTTTAAAGAACAGCAGAGAAAAGCAATGCTCACATGAGGACTGGATGTTTCTTTGGAATAATTTTTGAAGCGTGCAGAACTCAATCTCATACTTGGAATACATGAAGTCTATTGCAACTCAATCTTCTTGATGCAGTTCTAGTTTTACTTTCCTGACAGAACAATTGGGCACCTGTAAAATTAATGGTTTTACATTCCTCATAAAATTTAGAAGAAATAAAACTGAGATGCAAACATTTAATGTTTCCTTGATTCATAAATTATGACAGGGCATAGAATCTCTTCAATGGAGGGCTGCTTATCTCTGGAAAGCCTTTTTCAAAGATGTTTCTATAAATTATCAGTGCTAACTTAGGGATACATTTCTTATTTTTATAAAGGTATTTATAATTGTTATTTTTTTTAAAAAAAATAAGCTAATTTGTGGTTTTTTCTATCTGTATTCAAGCTTTCTATAAGGCAGGAAGACCTAAACAGTTACTATGGAGATGAGCTCTGGCACTCAGTCTTACATCAACTCTAAATTTCCAATTGAGCACCAAGTTGCTGGACCACCCACCTTTATGAAGCTTCTGTGATATCAACACTTTGATGTAGTACTAAGGAGCTAAACTGACACATTCAATTTAGCTTTTTAGCATTAGTGGATGTGTCTTTTGTGGAAATAAATGATCCTTGATTAACAAAATTATTGCTGACAATTTTGTGTAAGGGAGCCTGAAGATTATGATGGCTATAGACAGCAGACATGCCTAAATAGATGCACAAAATACAGCTCTGGCTTCTTTCCCCAGAGATGTCTGGATTTGCTGTTTTATTGACTATGATAAAGTGTACAGTCCTGGAAAAACTAGAATCTTTGCGTTTGAAAGCTGTCCATCTGGATCAGTGTCCTTCAATAATGCTCCTGAGTGCACATTTGAGGCACGACACAAGACCCATAATTGCACCTTGCTCCAACCAAATTAAGAGGTTGCCATTTCACTACTGTACATAACAGATTAGCATTCTCTTCCCAAACACTGTTTCTCCTGGATTACCAGAATCTACTAAGATAATTGTTACCATCCCTCTCAGGACATACCTAAACTGCTTTTCAAATCATTCAAAATAGCCTGGCCCAGGGTCAGAAATGATGGGTTTTTTTGTTTATTTATTTTTGTTTTTAAAATAATCATAAAAAGGGAACAGAAATATCAGGAACAGAAGAATAGAAATATATACATTGTCAAAGAAAAAATACACTAAAGTGCTTTTTAAAAAGTTAAAAGAATAGAACAGAAAAAGCCCAAAAATGTATTGTTATAAAAGTAAACAGCTATAATTCTGAAAATGTTGAGGTACATATGTATTTATTTTGAACACTTACAGTATATAACTACTACACTATTTCAACCTACTGTATTTTCTATAAACAAGTCCCATATTTTACTACAGTTATCTATACAAAGTCTACATCTAACAAAATAACAGAGTTGGAAGGGACCTTGAAGATCTTCTAGTCCAACCCTTGCTCAAGCAGGAGACCATATACCCTTACAGACAAGTGGCTGTCCAGTCTCTTCTTGAAAGCCTCTAGTGGTATAGATCATCTATAGGTGATTTGCTCATAAGTGGCAATTGTACTCAGTTTCCAATCCATTGAGTGAATGGGGCCATGTATTTATCTGCCCAATACTGCAATGTAGAAAAGGCATGGAGAAACATAGAATAGAATAACAGAGTTGGAAGGAACTTGGAGGTCTTCTAGTCCAGCCCCCTGCTTAAGCAGGAGACCATACACCATTACAGACATGTGGCTGTCCAGTCTCTTCTTGAAAGCCTCCAGTGATGGGACCCACACAATTTCTGAAAGTAATCTATTTATATTATTCAGTTGTCAAATTCCATGTACTATTGTACATTGTAATTGAACATTGAACTGTAATGTGAGGTTTAGCAATAAGCAAAAGAATGTCATCTGCAAATAAAACTATTCAGCTGAATTTTATCTTACTCCATTTTATGAATTCCAAAGCAAATCCTAACCTGTTTAGTATGGCAAACATGTGCTGTACGTATATTTCGTTAAAGGCTTTTTCAGCATCTGATGATAAAGTCACAAATTGGTCTTTATTTTTAATTCAAGTCTATTAAGTCTACAATTAACCTAATGTTGTCTGTTACTTGCTTATTTTTTATAAACCCATCTTGATCATTCCTAGTAATAAAGGATATTACTTGCAATTTGTTAGCTGTTGTTAAAATCTTTGTAGCAACATTAATCAGTGAGATAGAATGATACTCAACACATTGAAAGTATCTGGACTTCCAATTTGAGCTTCTTCAGTGACAGACCGAAACCTCATCTCTGCAAGGCTTGATCTCTGCAAGGCTGCACAAATCTGTGCTTGCCGCTGGAGCGCCGTGAGCCGGCTTTGGGATTAAGCCACCCCGTAGAGGTGGTGAAGAAGGGGCAGACTGGTGGCAGGGTTCAGGAGAGCCACATCCCTCCTCCCCAGCTGGCCATTACTCCCTTTCCCAAAGGCGGTTGTAGTGGTGGTCAGAAATGGCCACCACAAAGAAGCAATCAAACCGGAAAAGAATGTGGCAGGAGGAAGATAAGAAGATAAAATTTGGTTGACCGGTCAAACAGCAAGAAGACAAAAAAGGTATCCTGGAATTGAAACTGTTAAAAAACATAGCATTGTTCCCTAAAAGATTTTAAACTGCGAAGGAGAGAGAAAAGGGAAAAGATTTGTTTTTTCCTTTTTCCTATACTGACAGCTAAGAGACTTAGCAAGGAAATTGGGAAAAAAATCCACTTTGAACATCATAGGCATTTAATGCTGAAAATAAAAGAGTCAAAGGGATAATAAAGATTTCTGGACAATTAAAAGCTTTTGAAAACAGGAAAGGAGAGAAAAAGAATAAAAGGGTAGGATTTTGAAAGGGAGGAGACTGCCTGGAATTAAAAAAGAACTTACAGCAAAATCTCAACAGAGTCCAAAAGATACATTCTACTGAAATCATCAACAACAAAAACCGCAGGAAGAGAAAGTCGAAAAAGAATAGAAGATATAACTCGGGACTATCTGGATTACTTGATGATTTCTGGATTCTTGGTTATTGTTTTGAATGACTAAAATCAATCGAGTGGTTGTTTATAAACTGTTTTAAAATGGCTCCACTTTTAGAAGAACTGAAAATGGAACTTAAAAAGTACAAAGATGCACAAGAACGGGAGAAGTTCTTTTTGGCTTCGTATTTCAGTTTTTTTAGAAATGGAGATTTTGAATTATGAGAAACACAAGAAAATCCCTGCGAAAAGAAGTCTGCGACAAAGAAGAAGCCATCTTAATGAACAAGTAATCTTGATGGGGGAAAAAAAAGGAAAGGGGGGGAAGAGAGGAAAGTTTAAGATTGGGAAAAACAACTCCAAAAAAAATAGGTGAAAATAAGTATAAAATCAGAAAGCAACAGAAGAGGGAAATGCAGAAGAGAGAATTAGAAGTAGAGAGACAAGGGGTAAAAAGGGGAGGGAGAAGATGAAAGGGAAGAAAGAAAGAAAAAGAAGTTATAAAGGACAGAAGAAAATATAGAGAAGTAGGGCCTATTTAGAGATAATGGGTGAAAACTTATGGAAAATAAGGGATTCTGCAAAGAGGTATAAGATAATATGGTTATATTAGAAGCAGAAATAATTTTAGAAAATATGAAACATGTATGATTAAAATGTCTGATAAAATAGCTGTTGTATTCAGTGGAATGCTTGTCAATAATAACTGTCACAAAACGTATATTTAATGATTTATAAAACAATGTTAAAAGAGAAATAAAAGGAAAAATTAATTATTGGAGATTGATATTGTTTTTAAAGGAAGTATTTTAATTGAAAAGAGTGTTAAGTGTAAAGATTTTAATGAATATTGATGATAGAACTGAACTGGGAATGGAACGAGGGTTTATAATTATATATATTTACAATCTTTCCTTTTTTTGTAAATAATATACGTGTGTATTAAGAAATGTACCAAGCAGAATTCGATTGGAAGTTATGTATTATGTATTTATTGAAGGTCATAAACTTAAGGTACATATTTGAAGTTTAAATAGAGAGATTGAATAGATGTAATTAAACAGATTAAGGAGTGTCATATCCAATTAGTGAACTACAGGAGAAAATTTTTTAATGAAAAAGATAATATAAATTGAAACAGAACAGAACAAAAGTATAAATATATGATTTGAATTGAGATGAGATAATCAAAATAAAATTGAGAAAATTAAAAGAGCAAATTAAAAGAGGGGAAAAACTATATAGAAAATGTAAAATAGTATAAGATATGGAATAGAATACAAAAAGGAGCATAGAATTGAGTTTTGTGTCTGTATAAAGAAATTCAACCGGGGACCATGCTATTTTTAAAAAAGATGTTTTACTTGTATTTTGTGTGTGAAAACCCAAATAAAACTTTATTTAAAAAAAACACACACACACACTGAAAGTATCTATGATTGCTTTTGGTATAATCGTGATATAAACTTGATTATATTCCTGACAATATCCCTAACAAATATCTCATCATTGGCAAAATTTTGGCATCAAAAGAGCTATAAATGTTTTATACAACTCTATAGGAAATCCATCCAACCCTGATGTTTTACCACTTGCAATTGTAAAAATTATTTATTTAATCTCTATCTCAGATAGTGGAGCAAATAAAAATTGTTTTTTAGCATCTAAGGATGGTAGGTTAAATTTATTTTGAAAGGCTTTTATATCTTCATTCAATACATTCTTTGATTTGTTATATAATTCTGAATATGAAATATGAATTTGAATTTTGAAAAAATGACATTGATATCCTTTAAAGTTTTACACATTTTATCTTTCTCACCTCGAATAATTTATATCACTGCCCTGTTATTTTTTGCTTTGAGCAGCCAAAATATTACTAGATCCTTCACCTGTCTCCCATAAACTTGTTAGCATTAATTCTGTCTGTTGTGATATGGTAGTATTAGCATACCAATATCTCCTTATTGAATGATAACAAATTTGTATAATAAATGCATTGAGAATTTACAAGTTTGATCTGAATTTAGAAACATCAAGTGCCCTGATTTTTAAAGAGGAAGCATATAAATCATGCATAAGGATTAAAAATTATTGCTTATGCATCATACAAAAATTAGGTTAAAAATAAGAGGTAAAATAATTTCTGGGTACCCTGATCAGTTTCTGAAATGCACATTTCAAAGTAATTGCACTATGATCTGATACATAATAAATGTCAATATTATATTCTTGATTTTTGTGATATAAAGTTGATATTTTTAAAAAATCATGCCAAAAAAAAGTGCATATTTGAATAAAACGTATATTCTTTTATTGTTGAAAACATCAAATGTCTATTCTATTTCTATTAAATTCAATTCTTCCATATAAATCTTAATTATGTCCCACACTAAAGATTGCTTGTTTGTTGTGCCAGTATAGTTCCATCAAGCTCAGAATCCAATATTTCATTAAAATGTTCTCCTATTACCACTTAATCTTAAATACATTCATTCAGGTGTCCAAAAGTTTCACAGAACATAATAGAATAATCTCAATTAGATCCATAAACATTAACCATAGCTAATACAGTCCCTGCAATTTTAGCACACAAAATTAAACACTGCCCATTTACGTCAATAATAACATGTTGTACATCATTTGGAAATCTTTTCTGAATCCAAATGGCCACACCAGTAGCTTTCATTGAAGTATCGGTGAGAAATGTTGGAAGATGTAATCCAGCATGCCTGGAAGGCAATAGGCATCCAATGTTTGTCCATTTCAGCCTAAAAAACTTGGACCCTTTAATTTAGTGTTATTATTGATTATTATACAAGTAATGTAATTACTTAACACGAGTAAGTCCACACTGTATTATGTAATTATTATTATTTTGTTTCATGATATTCCCAGGAACATCTAGCAGAGCTGGAGGGGGAAAATTCTTTTGAAGGTTACTAGTGCCTTTAAAGGGATTATTTGTTTGGGGCTTGTTTGTATTTTTTAGCACACATTTACCCCCTCACCACATCCCCATATGACCTGCAGACCTCATCTGGATTGAAATTTCTTCTAAACTCCATTTTCTTCAGAACAGATGCAAAATGAGTTGCAAGCAGGTTAAGAAAATCCCTGGGTTTGCAGTCTTTCTTGGCCCCTAATGACAAGTTTTTACAAAGCAACTCAGTTCCATTTGCATCTGGGATGTGCAGAAATTAGAGTGACAAGTTTGCAAAATCGCCAACATTCTCCAGAAAGAAATGATAAGTTATTACGAACATTAAAAACAGCAAACACTCAATGAAAAGGAGTTTATAATTAGAACAAGAACAGAAAACAGATAAAAGCCATATTGTCAGTATTGTGCATGTAACTAATTACAAACTTGATAAAATACAGAGAAATGAGGACAAAAAGTCATTCCCACGGGCACAATGGGTGTTACTGTACCAGTGAAGTCAACCAACATTTCAAAACATCAAAGTTCAATGAGGTTGCTGACTTTATACTTCCCCAGTTGGATGTTCTCCAGATCTATTAGGGCTACAATCTGCAGAATCCCTAAACAGAGGGATTAATCAACTCTGGGAAACTGAGGCATCTTCTATAAGGTAAAATTTGTCCTGTAGAAACCAAATATGATGGTCTTTCATTCCTACCATACCATAGAGAGGCAACAGTGATTCACAGCTTGATCTTTGTTGGCTTGATGAAGATCTGGAATGGAAAAAGAATCAATTCCAGGAGCAGATCAGAGAAACAATATGAATGAAGGACGAAACGCAGTAAGGAACAGAAGCATACTTCAAGCAGCAGAGAACCAGTTTATAGGGAACTGGGCCAAATCAAATGAACCAGAGACAACTGAAATAGTTTCAACAAAATCTGAAACCCAACTGATGTTTTACTTGTTTGTGCAGGGATGGAAGATTGACAGAGCAAGGAAATTTCAGAGAAGTTAAATCTTTTCTGTCGTGTGCTGTCACAGTATGACAGTGTCCTTTGCTTATTCTGACAAACACACTTTAGGCCCCATAAATTCCCTTTCTTTCTTCTGCCTCTAAGGGTTGAAGGGGAAATCACAGTCCTATATTAAGAGCAGCAAAGGGAGGGAAAGGTGGTTGGTTTTTTTTGCTAATTTTTGTTTTAGGGTTATAGAGTTTTTATTCTAAAAAGATATACAGGTAGTTTTTAGCTAATGACATAATGGAGCCTGGAATTTCTTTCATAAGTCATAATTGTTGTGTATGGAAATTAGAAGACTCCAAATAACTTAAACTGATTGACTGAACAGGCCACTCTCGGATTGGTCAATCAAGCACCATTTTGATTGGTCCGCCTAACGGCGGGAATTCTTAAAGAGCTGTCATTGGCTGCAAGCCGCAAGCCGCAAGCTGCAAGTAGCCTCTATAAGAAGGGCTGCCGCGGCTTTGGCAAATGTTCCGCTATATTGTCACTATATTGTTAAATAAAGAGCTGTTTGTTAGAACACCGGTCTCGTATACCTTATTCTCAGAATAAAACACTGGCGACGAGGATGGGATTGTCCTAGAAGAGTGAGACCAAAGCACGCGGCAACAAAAACTGAGCAACCAAAATGGCCGGTATCAATGTGCCATTTGCACCATTCAACCCAGCCGAAGAAGATTGGGAGTCATAGATTGACCGCTTTCTAACGTTTTTAGAAAGCAATGAGCTACAAGAAATAACCGACCAGAGGAAGAGAGCTGTATTCCTCACACACTGTGGCCCTGCCATTTTCAAAATGGCTAAGGGGTTAGCCAAACCGCAGGACGTAAAACAGATGGCATGGCCAGAATTAAACTGAATGCTACGAGCCCATTATGCGCCTGTGGTCTAAAAGGCACGAATTTTATAAGCGAGAACAATGAGAAGACGAGAAGCATTGGAGATTATCACAGCAGCCTAAGACATATCGGAGGAGCCTGCAAATTTCAGAACCATGGATGAAGCCATGAGAGACCGCTGGTCCTGGGATTGAAGGAGCCTATGCTCCAAACAAGTTGCTAAAACAGACGAATATCACAGTGGCTGAGGGCCATTGGCAGAAGCACCGCCGCTGAAGCCAGCCAAGAAACTCCGCAGCCACCATGCGCCAGATGAACCAACAAATCCAGAACCACCGACACGAATCCCGAAAAAAGAAGGTGGAAGGAAACCAAAAAACAGCCACGAGCGGACTTGGCCGCACCATGAGAACCTTCGACTCCCCCAGCGACATTGATGATGACAAACAAAACATAGTAGGCTTCAGTCGGAAAGAAAATAGTGGCGAAAAAAAGAGGAAGGAGGCAAGAAATTCCAGCTGTGCTGGGTGCGGAGGGGATCACCCCCATTCGCTCCAAATGCAGATTCCTGATGCCATTTGCAGATTTGTGAGAAACGGGGGCACTTGCAACGGTCTGCTGAAACAAAGCAGCACAGCAAAAAGACACCAGGCAGCACCCCCCACCCCAGAAACAGAGAGAGACAAAGCCAGAAAGCGATGAGCGAGAGAACAAAAACGGGCAAATGAATGCACAGAGAAGAAACAAATCATAATTATCATCAGAAAATGCCAAGGCAGCAAATGCAAAAGCAAAAATTGGTCCGAAATAAATGTGAAAATCGAAGGAAAGCCCTGTGAGATGGAAGTAGACTCCGGATTCCATACTGTCCAATGCGTATCACTGAACACTATCAGAAACCTGATATCAGACATCAAGCAAAGAAAACTGGAAGCAGCAAACAGCTAATACTTAAAATTACCAGGGAAACCGAATCCCCGTAGCGGTCTTGGAACATTCCTATAGATTCAAAAACCCCATGCTGAAGTAACTACCTCGACAATCGTCAACCGTGATCGCCCTAGCCTGCTGGGAATCGATGGTTCGGGCCCTCGGAACAGCGTTGCGAGACCAATTGGGAGGAGAGCCTGCTCTGGAAGATTTCTGCGGATGTGTTCAACGGAATCCTAGGCAAGTACAAGCGGGACCCCAATAACATTCAGGCCTAGACCCTAAGATAGTCACCATCAGGCTCAAAGGTCGCACCGCATTGCATTTCCCTGCTTGCCTTTAAACTGAAAAATAGATTTGAGCAGCTTAAACAAACTCATCGCACAAGGGTGTCGTTAAGCCAATCGACCATGCAGGTTGGGAATCGACCATTGTGACTCCTGTCAAACAGATGGGTCAGTGCACATCTGTGGTGACTATAGTAGCCACCCTAATCATGCACCTTCCCAGCAAAGCGCATACCCTGTTCCGGTTACGTTGTCAACCACCTGTGTTGCAGATTCATAGGGGGAGGAAATTTTTCGCAAAGCTTAGATCCGCACCAACGCATATTCAACAGCTGCCAGGTTGGAGCCCCGAAACTGCAAGAGGCATAGGACTATAGTCACGCACCGAGCGGCATTCAAATGTAAACAGACGTTCAATTTGGTGTTGAGTTTGCCCCAGGCGTTTTCCAAAGCCTCAATGGAGCGCCGTTCTTACAATCGGGAATAAAAGAGTTGTTCCGCTATCTTGATGCAGTAGTAGTATCGAGCGAATAAACATTAGAAAACCTCAACTAGCAAAATAGGACTGAGAGAAGTCTTTGCGAAGATAGCAGGGAAGCAGGGCTTAAGTCAACAAGAGAAAAACATGTAAACAGCCACCAGTCAAGTCGAATTCTTAGGCTACCTTATTGATGAGCAGGGGACTAACCCTCCACTGAAAAAAAAATACTAAGGGATTGAAAGACGCCACCCAGGCCTAAGCAACAAAGGCAGAAACTTACAAGTGTTCTTTAGGTCTCATAACCTTCTACAAGTCTTGCCACCCCCAAAATGCAGACCAAATTCAGTAGAGCCATTAAATCGATTATTAGATAAAAAAACGGCGTCTGGAATTGGGGCCGCATCCAAAGAACAAGCAGCTGTCCAAAACAGTTAGGACTTATTAACATCGCAAAACCGTTTTAATACAATACAGCCAACACCTGCGTACTGACGGTCACACTGTGTGCTTCACCTTTAGAATATTGGCGGCCAATACTGCAGCCACAAGCCTACCCAACGGCAGGAAGACCAATCGCTTCTATTTCTCGGAAAACCATACATGTCAAAATCTGAAAGGAACTACAACCAACTTTGACCGAGAAGCCGCTCGCAGATCATTAGCAGCGTGCTCCGTCAAAAGATTTCCCATGAATACCTATAGTAGTGCTGCGGTACTTTTTTGAGGCATGGTTTTCTATTATCAACAGACCCAAAACTCTGCCTAGGGATCCTGGCAGGGAAAAACCTAACCCCGAACATCCCATCGCCAAGAATGCATGAAGTGGTTCAGAAATTCCTTGCGCATACAATTACACACTCATCCATCAGCCAGGAAAAGACATCACACGGCATCGGATGCTCTTGAGCTGTTCCCCACGGCCCGACCAAGAAGAGCGAACCCAACTCCACCGCTCGGTTTCCCATCTTACAAGATCGAGAACATGGCTGAATCTGCCACTACCGCAGCAGAACGTCGCTAAAACTACCGATGGAAAGACTCCACTGACAGCTCGAATCCGCATTGGTAGTATAGGCGCTGGCTGGATGAGGATATAGAGGCGAGACTTTTAAAGCCTTTTCGCCACCCAGCAGACTGAAACTATCCATTGAAAAGTGTTGTATACTATGGGGAGACAGGGTGGTAATTCCAAAAAAGTTGCAGGATGGAAGTGTTGTGCATGTTCTGCATGAGGAGACACCTGGGCATAGAAAAATGAAAACCGCTGGCCAGGAGTTATGTCTGAGTGGCCAGGGCTGAGAAAAAAAGACATTGAAAAAATGGGTCGCAACATGCATGACTGCGCAAAAATCAAGGCATACCACTCCCCTCTTGCACCATCCTTGGAATGGGAACCCCAGAGGAACATGGTCGAGATGTCAAATTGACTTGGTGGCTGGGCCAATGGAAACGGAACACATTTTGTATAATTTTGACAGCTTATTCAAACTGGTTAGAGGTTATTCTTATGTCGTTCTACTACTACTTGGAAGCAGTCATTAAAACAATTGAACGACTTTTTGCTACACATGGACTGGCCAGATATGTACGCTCTCTGACAATGGCCCCAGGAGTTTACTGCTTCGCCTTTGAGCATACCTGGCCTGCGCTAGGGCAATCAACATGCCCTGACAGCGCCGGCTTCATCCGCTGTGAATGGAAGTCGAACTGAACACATGGTTTCGTATACTAAAGGCCCTAGACAAACTGGACCTGGGGGGCGTCCGAAGATAGACTTAAACCAAACTGTTAACCAAGTGCAGCCATTATCATCCCTAGCACAACCACTAACAAAAGCCGCACTGAGGCTCCTCAATGGGTAAAAAAATTTGCATTCTACCTAATTAAGAACTACACCCCACCTATGACGCTTTAAAAAAACGCCTGACTCTCAAGTAATATCGCTCTCTTTGCTTATTGGCCGACTTAAGTCCATGCAAAAATCCTTACCGGGACCCATTATGGCTTCCAGCCACATATTACCTCCAAATCACAGGGCCGGTCATAGCGGACTGCGCACTAGATAAGGGCAGAACATGGAAAGCGGCACCCGACCAGCTCTCGCTCTAGGACATGCGAACGCAATACTACAGCACGTTGCCCCCAAACGCAAAAACAATCCAAAAAACAACCGAGGAAGGGGCGGGAAAACACAAAATCATAAAAAAAAGGGAGAGACGAACCACCAATAACACGACAAAAAGACGCAACACAACCCGAATAGAAAACTCCCCCAGATAAAACAAAAAAGGCGCTTACCCACAGACAACCTCCTCGACGGAAGAACGAGAACCAGTAGCAGCAAAGGCCTTCCTGGAAGAGACAGCCAGGCCAGCTCAACCAAACCCAGACCAAACCAGGAGGGCAGTGGCAAGCAGCCACCTCAACCAGCCAGAGAAACCCACGCAGGAGCGGCAAGCTGACTCACCCTGGTCCAGGAGTTACATGGAGAAGACGTGGAGAAAAGGCGATCCTATCTGAACCGATAGAGACCACGCTGAGACTGAGCTGCCTCAGGTCAAGTAGGACCCGCAAAAGCTCCACTACCTGCATGACTACGTTATGCACGTGGACGGAACCAAGGGGAGGGTTTGTGCTATGGAAATTAGAAGACTTCTTAAAAAACTTTAAACTGATGCCCGAAACAGGCTGCCTCTCGGATTGGTCAATCAACGCACCATTTTGATTGGCCACCTGATGGCGGGAATTCATTAAAGACTTTCATTGGCGCCCCAAGCCCACGAGCAGCCACTATAAGAAGGCGTTCCGCCGGCTTTGGCAACATGTCCGCTTTACAAGTCCATTATACTGCTTAATAAAGAGCTCATCTCAGTACCTAATGCGTAGTCAGGCTACCTCTGGCAAGACGTGGAGGGGCTGTACGCCCCTAAGAAAATTGCCACCCCACTCATTTACTGAAACCACTGCATAACTGATCATGCTGGAAGGATGTGCAGCAGAAGAACATCCTGCATGGTGTCTCCAGACCCTGCTCCACATCTGTCACATGTGTTCATGTGTTGAACTTGCTTCATCTGCTGGAAAGAGCACAGGCACCACTGGTGAATTGCCAATCTTGGTGTTCTCTGCAAATGCCAAAACGCCCTGCACGGGTTGGGCTTGAGCAGCATCCCCCACCTGTGGACGTCGGGGCCCTCATGACCACACTTCATGGAGTCTGTTTCTGACCGTTTTGAGCACCCATATGCACATTTTGTCCCGCTGGAGGCATTTGCAAGGTCTGGCCAGTGGCTTCCTCCGTCCATCCTTGGCACAAGAAGCAGAGGTAGTGGTCCTGATGCTGGTTGTTATGCCCTCTATGGCCTCCTCCACGTCTCCTGATGTACTGGCTTGTCTCCTGGTAGGGCCTCCAGCTCTAGACACCCAGCTGACAGACACAGCAATACCTTACTTGCCACAGCTCGCATTGATGCTGCCATCCTGGCATGAGCGCACTACTTGAGGCACTTGTGTGGCGTTGTGACTCCGCCTAGCTACCACTAGAGTGACAGCACCGCCACCATTCAAAATGACCAAATCATCGGCCAGAAAGCATCGGAACGCAAGAAGTGGTCTGTGGTCACCACCTGCGCAGAACCACTCCTTTGATGGGATGTCTTGCTAACTGCCGATGCTTTCCACCTGTTGTCTATTCCATTTGCACAACAGCATTATGAAAGTTGATTGTCAATCAGTGTTGCTACCTAATTGGACCAGTTTGATTTCACAGAAGTGTGATTGACTTGGAGTTACATTGTGTTGTTTAAGTGTTCCCTTTATTTTTTTTGAACAGTGTATATCGCTTCACAGTGCTTTTACAGCCCTGTCTAAGAGGTTTGCAGAGTCAGCCTATTACCCCCAACAATCTGGGTCCACATTTAACCCACCTTGGAAGGATGGAAGACTGAATCAACCTTGAGCCTAATGAGATTCAAACTGCCAAATTGCACTAAGCTGGCAGTCAGAAGAAGTAGCCTGCAATATTGTACTCTAACCACTGCACCACCACAGCTCTTGTAAATTTGAATAGTCACTAAATAAACTGATATAAATCAAGCACCACCTGTAACTGCTACTATTCTCTGTAAAGTCACTTGATAGAAATTAGAGGTTAGCCACATTTTCAATTGAAGATCACCACAGATATTGCTATCAGCCTTTCAAGAAGCAGTACATCTATGATAGAGTTGCTAATAAAATATTTCTTTCCTGCAGCTGTCTCATTGCAGCCGTAGAAATCCGTTTATACTGCATAGTGGTGTCACAGAAGAGGAAAGGTCAGGCACCGACCAAACAGTGCATTCTCTTTGTATCCACTGGCCTCAGTTAGAGGTGAATGGAAAATCAATCTGTCAGCATGTAACCTGTAATCTGATCGTAGGTACTAACTAGAAAGTATAAAAGGCTGGGTGTTGATCTGTTAAGGGCAGGAAATTTGTAGGTCAGCTGGAGTAAGGCAGAGACAAAAAAGAACTCAGCTGTGAAAGGTCAGAGGAAAAGAGAGCAACAGTGACTATCCATAGAATTTTTTAAAAGGCAGAAGACATAGAGGGCTGAAATCACAGAAATCAATAGCTGAGTAGATCTATAGAGAGAAGAAGAACTTTTATAACAGTCCCATTAGATACTAGAAGCCATATCTACCAGCTTTAATGCCAAATTATCCATGCTGAGAGATTTCATCTCTACATTCAACAAAATCCCTCCTTCTCTCCTCTTCCTTGAATAGCTTCAAGGCAGTTTTGGAATGGTAGAGGACAAGCTAATTGAAGATCAAATCAACCCTATGGATGTTGCTGGTTGAAATTTGCAGCTTGATTTAATCTGCATATACTACTCCTAAAAAACTAAATATCCACTTTAGGTTTTTCAAAATAGACAAATTAAGGACTGCCCTCTACCTTTTAGGCATTTTCAACAGCTACAGTTCTTTTTGGCCTTTGGTGTTGAGCAATTATTAAGAAACAGGTGCTTTCAGGTACAATTTTGATTGGAATGTGAATCAAGTTATAAAATTAATATATCCATCCTAATCAGCATGAGTAATCCCCAACATTAAATCATCATCATCATCATCATCATTCACAAATGCAATCATGACATGGACCCTGTTTTCCCCAAAATATGACCAACCCAAAAAGTAAGCCCTAGCATGATTTTTATACATCCACTCAAAATAAGCCCTACCCTCCAAAATAAGCCCAAATTAAGATCCTGCCCACTCCAGAGTGCATGGGTAAAAATTAAGGTATGTGGGGGTGGGGGGTAGAGCCAGCCTACTACTTCCCTTTGGACAGTTGTAGCCAGGCCTCGCATATCCCGACATCTGCCTTGCTATTTCTTCTGCAGCCAGCAAGGCTGGCAAGGCTTTTTGGAAGGCCTCTATAGCTGATAACAAAGCTCCAGATCAATCCAGAGCTTGGTTATCGACTTCAGAGGCCTTCAGGAAAACCTTGTCAGCTGTAGAAGAAGTTCTTGAAGGCCTCTGACAGCAAAAAGGAGGCTGGGGCAATGTGGGCAAGTGAGGTTAGTCAGTGGATGACTTCCCCCCAAAATAAGACCTGGTGCCTTTTTTTGTGGCAAAATAATATAAGACAGGGTCTTATTTTCAGGGAAACATGGTAGGTGCAGAAATAGAAAAAAAATTATACAGTATACATTATGCATATGCTATTATGTAATATCTGCTATGAATCCTTATCCTTGTTAAGCTACACTATATTTATCTATTGAAATTACAATTTCTATAAAAATTTGGTGTTAGGTTATAATGTGTCCAAGTAGACCAAGAATATATATTATTAGAGTGGAAGCCAATTTAGCTATCACTGCTAGGAAAGAGCCTTTAAACTGACAACTTACAAAACTGAATAGAACAGGGTGTCAAACTTGTGGTCTGGGGGCCACATGCATCATGTGCTGGCCATGCCAACCCCTGGTTTAGCAAAGGGGGGGGGGAATTGCAATACATCACATGACCACAACATGTTATTGTGAGTTTGACACCCCTGGAATAGAACAATGTCAGTTGATGATAGCTGGTTATTGCTTGGAAGAGGACCAATGTTTGTAACCAAAAGGACAGTTGGAAAAAACTGAGGAAGGAGGCACCCTTTCATTTAGAGAATCTGACTAGATTAGATTACAGATAATCAGAGTTGAAAGGGACCTTGTAGGTCATCTAGTCCAAACCCCACCCACTCAAGGAGAAGATCTTACACCATTTCTGACAGATGGGAGTCCAATCTCTTTTTGAAAGTCTCAAGTGATGATGCTCCCACAACTTCTGAGGGCAAGCTCTTCCATTGGTTGATTGTTCTCACTGTCAGATAGTTTCTCCTTATTTCCAGGTTAAATCTTTCCTTGTTCAGCTTCCATTATTGCAAGGCTTGACTAAACTGGTGGCTGGACAGAAGAAAGGTAGGAACTGAGGTAGGATTGAGACTTCAAGCAGGCAGCAGAACTTCTAGCAGAAGCCAAACCACAAAGAGCTTCAACAATGTTTAAATGTCTTAATGGGAATAGAAGATAAATATATTCAAAGCAAAAGTCTGAACTTTTTTGAGAAGTTTTAAATATGTTTTACTATTTTTTATTTGTACCATTTAGCGGTTGCTTCAAGTGTCTAGGCAACCTCACTTAACGTCCACCAAATGTGTTTATTGAAGAGTAATAAATCAACAAGCTGGGAAGAACTTTGAGAGAGAAAAACAGGACTAAATGCAGGGGCCATTTTGCAAGGGATGCAACCACAAAGAAGGTTGATGCAGTTTCAATGGACCCATAAAAATCTGATTCAACTGGGCTGTCATTTGAATTTATATTTGTAACAGAGGGCTCAACAGTGGAGTAGAGATTCCTAATTTGGTTGAGAAAATTATAATCTAAAAATCCAACTCATCCAGGGTCTCTACCAAGAAGCCAGAAGCAACCTACAGTGCTCCACCATTGGAACTTTCAACTGCTAACTAGTTTTTATTATGATGGGGATTCCATTAACAGAAGAGGTGGTATATCACACTTTAATACACATAAGAGCTATTGTGTCTATGGTGATTCTCAGTCATCTAGATCTTAGTTGTCCCAAAGCAGAGGTGGTATTCAGTAGGTTCTGACCAGTTCTGGAGAACTGGTAATGGAAATTTTGAGTAGTTCGGAGAACCGGCAAATACCACCTCTGACTGGAGATTTTACACTATCCTTCCCCTGNTTTTTTTTTTTTTTTTTTTGAAGAGGCAACTGAATTTTCTGATTTTTCTTTGAAGAAGAGTGGAAAAAGCTTCTTGGATGAGAAGTGAAATGTCTTCAAAGAAAAACCAGAAAGTCCAGTTGCCTCTTGGGGAAAAAAAAAGCATCTTTGCGATAAGAGTGATTAGAAACATATTTAGTCAAGTTAAAACATCTTGGGGGGAAAAATTCTCACTAGATTTCCACTTGAAGTTAGGACTGACTTCGAGCCAGTGCAACCTCATGATTTCAACCTATGCCAGCAAATACATCCCAAAGTGCTGCTTCTAGCTGGACCTGGCAGAGGATGTAAGAGGATATTTCTATCCTGGGGGGAGAAAATGTTCTGGCATCCACATTGTTTTGCAGGGCAATTAGCTGGCATGAACTTCTTTTTGAGTTCACTGAATGGTATTTGCAACCCAAGGGGGCAGAGTCCATGTCCTTCTCTACTAAATGATTAACTCAAATGCAAAATCTAAAGGGTTTTGCTCCATGAAATAGTCAGCAAGGCTGTGCGGTTGATCTGAACTGAAAGCGATGATTTCCCTTAGCACAAAGGGTCGATAGAAGCAAATCTTCAATAATTATTCAAGTGAAGGCTTTTATATTGTGGAAAGGGTTCCTGGTGTTTCCATGGACTCTCTTATTTCATAATGACATTTTAAATCCCATTTCACAGTATGAATCCAAAAGAATGTAGCATTTGTCCAAAAATATTCCAGTTTATGTTATGCCCCATTGCAGCCATGTTCCTATATTCCATTTCAGTTTCATAAAAGGAATATGCTGAAGAGTAGATGTAGTCCTCCACTTACAGCAGTTTGCTTAGTGGCCATTCGAAGTTAAAATGGCACTGAAAAAAGTTACTTATGGCCATTTTTCACACTTGTGACCATTGCAGCATCCCCAGAGTCACGTGGTTTACATTTGGATGCTTAACACTTAATTCACATTTATGACTGTTGCAGTGTCCTGAGGTCATGTGATCATCTTCTGCAACCTTCTGACAAACAAAGTCAGATTCCCTTTATGACCACATTATTAATTTAACAACTACAGTGATTCACTTAACAGGTGTGGCAAAAAAAAGTCGTAAATTGGGACAAGACTCACTTAACAACATAAAGTTTGGGCTCACTTGTCATCATAAGTTGAGAACTAGCTGTACACTGTTCCATTGCAGTGCATCCACATTGTCCCTCCATTATAGGTTGCCCCTTTTTTTCACCTATCACCATCATTTATGATGTCTGATTCTCCTAGTGATGTGGAACATGGTAAGAAGCCTAGTGTGGCTTGTCAGAAATCATTTCTAGTTCAACTCTCTGCTCAAGCCAGGAACCTCAGACCATCCCAGAGAAATGGCTGTCCAAACTTCATTTGGAAACCTCCACAGATGAAGTACCCATGTTCCAGAAGATAGTTGTTCCACTGTCTCATAATTTTCACGGTCAGGAAATTCACTCCTATTTTGAGTTTGGAATTCTTCGAAAAGCTTCCACACATTGATTCCTGTCCTACCTTCAGACACTAATGGAAGATAAATTATTATCCTCTTTCCTATGACATCATTTCAAGTAATGGAAGGTTGCTATTATATCTTCCCTTGGCATTTCCTTCTTTAGGATAAACTTACCCGGTTCTTTTAACCATTCTTCATAGGATTTAAGCTCCAGGAGCTTCTCCATCATTGTTGCTGTTCTCTATATTCTTTCCATTTCCTCAGCATTCTTCCTGAGTTGTGTTGATCAAAAATGGATATAGTATTTCAGGTGCAGCCTGATCAGTGAAAGTAGAGTGAAATACTCATTTCCCCTGATCTTAGCAGCATGCATCTGTTGAAGCTGCCCAAACTGCAGTGGCTCACAACAGTATTCATCTCTGTGCTTCCCTCACACACACTTTTCATATATGCCTGTGTCATCACAACACATTTACAAAGCGACATTGGTCAAACTATGACATTACAACATTGCTTTCTTCATTCTGCACTCCCATTGCTGGCATTGCTGTCTGGTTTAATCAGAAAGGAAGAATAATTCTCTGTGAAATGCCATATTAATCCAACAATATCTGAAACAGAAACCTCTTTATTCATAGTGCTCCTCAGAACAGGATCTATTCTTTGTTTCCCTTTTTGGATTTCCTATCTTTGCAGCGCAGGAAAATCAAAGTCAAAGTCATATTATTTCCCTGAACATAGAGCCGAAAATTTCATCACAGGGTATTTCCATTCTTAGGATGACATATACTTAGGAAACAATTAAGACAGACTGGGCCATCAATAGATTCTCAACACCCCAAGATTATTTTACCAAAATTCGTGGGCCAAAAGAACCTTATTTCAGCAGTGCGGTTCTTTTTTCCTTTTCCTTTAAAAAAATAGTTTAAAGATTAGGATAAGAGCAAGAGGCTTCAAAGAAACAAACCACTCCATGTGCATCTTCCGACATCTTCCAAAGTGCCAAATTGTCCCCCCCCCCACGCCAAAAAGTGCTTTGGTTAATTTAAAAGTTGGAATGGTAGAATTTTCTTTCCTGCAAGTTTCCTGCCTTCCCTTAAAACCAGATAAATACCTGAACACTACCCAACACCATCCCAAAACAGGGTGGACATTTTCAAGCCATTCTGGTAAAATCACCATGTTATTAATGGCTTCAGTAACCCTCTGGAAGTCAGAACAAGAAACTAAAGCTCTTGATTCTTCAAACATTGTCCATATTTTTCCACGTCATTGTAGTTGTGCTTTTAAAGTTGTAGCAACGTTTCAGCAGAATCTCATCTGCCATCATCAGGCTTCTAAAACGAAGGAGATGGCCATTAGTGTGACGTTATTATTCCTACTCGCGCGCTGGAGTGGTGGCTCGGGATTGGGTGCTGTAGAGGTGTAGCGCTTTGGGTGTGGTGTTTTCTTCTGTATATGGTGTGTCCTTTGTTGCCATCTATTTTTTTTTGTGGATTAGTACTCTGAGGATGGTAGATTTTGTTTAGAGTCCTCACGTTCCATGGTAGCTTGATTTTGGGTGTGTTTGCTGTTTAGGTGTGTCTAAGGGAAACTTGTTTAGGTTGTTCTTTTTCACACTGGAGCCAGAATCAGTCAAATGTGTCATCGATGTATCGTCTACACGACCATATTTGGGTTGTGAGTGCCGTAGGTGACTGCCAGGAGCTCTGGATTTGTAACGTTCTTCAGTGAACAAGGTTTGCAATGATGCGGTGACACGAGGCTGATCCAATAAGAGGCCCTTCCCATTTGACTTGTATCTTCTGCTCCATTTGTAAATGAACATGATGTGTTGGTATAACAGCATGTTTTCTGTTGTTCCATGAGCATGATGCTCTGTAGGCTGGTTGGTATGTATTTTTGGATGATTTCAAGAGTTTCATTGAAAACTCTTGGGTTTCTGACACCACCTGGGCACAAACAGATTCGCCCCCTGATACCTTCCAGCTCAACGACACACCCCCAACAAGAGCCACTACGCCAATCGCATGAAACCTAAGTTCCTAACGAAATGTGAATTGCCATACCATTTACTCCGTAGCCAAGTCCTGCACTCACCAAAGTCCTCCAACTGAGCAGGAATACATTTGTGCCAGCCAATTCAAGACACAAAAAAAAGCCAAAAACAGAACAGAAGATATTAGAAACCCGTCAAGCAGAACCAACAGCATACACGCCAGACATAAACCACACGACCATAAGACTCCAACAATCAGAGTGATGGAAGAAGACGAGACCATTCTCTGGCACCGAGTGCAGTAGGGTCTAGCCCGCCAAATTTAAAACCTGCAACGACGGTATCTGTCGAAGTTGACTCACAGACAGACACATA
>BHFT01014158.1:0-15344 GCA_004320025.1 Laticauda laticaudata
AGACCGGGTTCCAACAAACAGCTCTTTATTCAAACAGTAAAGTGACTTGTAACAGAACGTTTGCCCAAGCCACGGCAGCCCTTCTTATAACAACTTGCTCGTGGTTTGTGGCCAATTACAGTTATTTAAGTGTTCCTGCTGTCAGGCGGGCCAATCGGCATGGCGCTTAAGTAACCAATCTGAGAATGGCCTTTTCGGCCAATCAGTTTAAGGTATTTCGAATCTACCAAGTTCTATACACAACAACAATGATGATGATGCCCATAGAATTAGAAAGGACTGGGACAATAATTTTACATATCTTGAAGGGATTAGGTTAGCTGGCTTATCAGTGCTTTAAATCCAAAATTAGAGAGAGAAACGTTTGGCTCTCCCAAATTCCCCTTTTTAAATCCCCAGAGCCTCCTCTAGCAAAAATGTTTCTCATTTTGTTGGGGAAGCACCTGAAAAATGTAGACCCTTAAAGCCCACTCACCTGTGTGTTGCATAGCTGCTCACTCTGTATCATCCCTGTCAGGGGTGGGCTTCAAAAATTTTAGCAAAGGGTTCTCTCCCCAATTGCTGGGTGGGCATGGCCATGGTGGACATGGCCTAGCCATCCTGTTGAACCACAGTGAGGGCGTTTTTGCCCTCTCCGGGCTCCGCAGTCTTTCCTGAAGCCTCCAGGAGGGTGAAAATGGCCTCCCTCGGCTCCAGAGGCTCTCTGGAAGCCAGAAATGGGCCCATTTCCAGCCTTCCTGAACTTCTGGGAGGCCTGTTTTTTGCCATCCCTGAGCCTCATTGAGCACCCTACACTTACCTGCATCCAAAATGGGCCACGTGGGGACTCCTGGGAGGGGAGGGGTGGGTGGGGCCAGCCAGAAAGGGATTTGGGGGTTCTCTGAACTGCATAGAATCTTAGCTAGGGGCTTAACCATTTGTTAAAAGTTTTCACCAACACTTCACTAAGGTAAAAAAATGAACCAAGTGTCTTAAGCAAAGATCAAAGAAACCTTATTAACTTTCTTATGGTAAACTTTATTGACTTTTTAAAAAAGCAAACAATGGACAAGAAATAGTGTCTTAACAAAGATAAAGTGAACAAAGTAAACCAACTCAGTCTCTGGCACTATTCTCAGTCACTCTGAGTCTATGTCCCTTGCTCTCAGCTGTTAAGCGTGCAGGGACTTGTGAGGTGGCTGTGGCTTGAGTGTGCGTCTGAGGCAGCCATGTGGCGTGCTTGCCTGAGAGTACAACAGGGATGGTGTGTCAGGAAGCTCTCCGAGCAGTTGACTTCCAGCTCCCATGAGTGAAGAGCAGGCCCTTCATCAAGTACTGAGATGTGAGGCCAAAGATTTTGATGACAGATTGCTCCATTGACGAGGCTTGGACCTGTGGCGGTGGAGGCAAGGAGGAGTGTTAGTTGGGGCTGTCTGGTCTGCAGCTGGGTGAGGAGTGGCGTCTGTGTGTGTGATGAACCTGGGCCTGGACTGGGAAGGTCTGTTTTTGCTATGGGAAGTCCTGGTAGTCGTTAGCCTTAGTAGGTGAGGGCTTGTAAAAGCCATGGAAGGGCTGTGACATCGCCTGGGGTGGAGGAGCAGACCTGGACTGGGTAGGAGCAGCTTCAGCTGGGCCTTGAGGGTTGTGCAGAAGTGCTGTTATCTTCTCCTTCATCACCTGGTACTGGGCCTCAGGCAAGTCTTGAGGGTGTGGCTCATGTAGTGATGAGAGTTGTGGCGGGCCTGAGGATCCTCTGTCCAAGTGGACCAGCTGAGAGAGAAGTTACTGTACTGGTCTGATTGTGTCCCTGATATCCAACAGGACAGTGTGGTTTGCTGGCCCTTTTTTCCCCAAGTCTGCCTCTCTGCCTGCATCCTGTGGAGCTGGCGGGTGGGCGGTGGGGTGGGTTGGCCTCTGGTGAGCTTGCTGCTTCTTCCTCCATTTGTGACAGGGATCCTCCAATGCTCCCACTCGCATGGAAGAGTGCAGCGTGATTGGGGGGTCTTGCCGTGGGGCCCTCTGAAGCACACCATGCCTGGACAGGCTCGCTGGCTCCTGGCTGGAAGAGGACTGCTAATCTGTTGGGCTTCTGGGAGAGTGGGTTTTCAGAAGGGCTGCTTTCTCAGTGTTGGATCTCACCCTCAGGAACTGCAACTTGGCCATGACTTAACATCTTCCCGGTCAGTGCAGCTTTGACAACGCGCTACCTGCCGCATTTCTTAGGTGTTCGAAGCTTCCTATACAGGATGTCACATTGTGCTTTTCCACCACTTCATCCAGGATGTAGTTTCTGAAGTGTACCCAGGCTCTTCTCCTTGTCTCATCCTAGCTGCTCTCTTTCTTCTTAGGTTGTCACGACCTACAGTCTGTGGCCTGTTCTCCACAGGTTTACTCATCGACCCTCAGCCAGTTTCCAGCACCCTCATCCTCATTGCTCCTCGGAAATTGTGTTACTGTTTCCTCTCTCCCTTCTCCTTCCCTTCCCTCCTATAACCTCCCTCTGCAGGGCCTCAGCAGCAGGGCCTTCAGGCGGTCTGAGCAGCAGGGCTCAGGTGGCTGCTGAGCTAGGAGGCCTTCAGCAGCAAGGGCTTTGAGGGCCTTGGGACTGGTTCCACACAGCAGCAACACAGCAGCAAGCAGCAGCAGCAGCAGACACTAGCAGGCGAGTAGCATGTAGAGCACCATGTACAACGCAGCACGAGCAGCACAGACAGCACCCAGCAGCAAGGTTCAGATCGGAAGTGCCAGGGGTGGGATGCTGCGTTCTGTCCTTCTTGCCATGGCTGCGAAATGAGTAGGCAACGAGGCTTCCCTACTCATGTGCCTAGACTGATAACGAACCATGGTGTGTTCCTTGAAAGATATATGTTGACAGCACGTCTTTCCTCTGAATGCTGACTGCATGCGTGCTGCACTCCTTTGTATATCCGCAGCAGCTGACTGCAATTGATACTCCACCGCAACAGTGAACGCTTTGTATTCTGATATACATCAGCACGGCATCCGCTTTGCTTCCTTATGTAGGCGTTCCGTGATTGCCGCTCCGCCCCTTCCGCTATGCATCACGCTTGCGCAATTCTCCCCGGTAAGCCCTTTGAGGTGTCATCCGCCTTCCACTCCACTGTCATCCGCTAGGCTTCCATATTGAACATCCATTTAACAGTCCCTGCTACGTACTACCCGCCGTCCATTCTTTTCTGTTCTTTTCCGTTCCGATTTTGGCTGAAAATAGTTTTGCCACTTTTTTGAGAGCGGATTGACAACAGATGAAAACCATCCCCAAAATTTTGCTCATCCGCTGTGTCCTTTATGCATATGTTTTGCGTCCGTCGGCCAGTGGGACCTAGCCTTTAGGAAGCTGTTCCAAAGAAAGAGAATAGCAACAACACTACCCAGCCAATAGCATCTGCTGATGTATTATGTTTAAATACAGTAGAGACTGAAAATAACCCTCCTTGCAAGCCAAAAGATACAGTTTATGGAATAAATGCACATCCTATATTGTTTTGATTGAGATAAATATCATTATAATCCATAGTATCTCCAGCAAAAAGATCAAAGGAACCTGGCTGAGAACACCCTTTCCATGTGTGTGTGTGTGTTTGTGTGTGTGTGTGTGTAAAGCTACCCAGCTGCAATATTTGGTGTTAAACTAGATGAATCAATGCCCAAACAGAATTAACAAGTCAAGATTCATCAAGCCTACATCATAACATGAAGCAGTGCAAAGCTAAGTATCATTTGATATAAGGACATCAGAACGTTATAATTTATAAAATTTATTGTCCCTTTAGCTTCAATTTTCAATTTCATTACCTGCTGATGCCAAAACGGGTTTTTCTGATTTCTCCATTCATCTGCTATCCATAAGGAAGGAGAGTGAGAAAAAAACAAACTTTCCCTTTTTACTTTCATTCGCCGCTTCTTCCGTCTTCATAGGGAACAATGTATCTTTAATAAAACTTAAAGTTCAGGGCATTTAGATATTACTTGTCATCCCGGTTAGCCAAAAACTTTCACTTTCTCAGCTTCCTCCTGCACATTCTTATCCAGATGAAAGCTTCTTTGTGGCGNATTCCCCTGGACCCCTGCTGAGTCTCCCCTGTCTTCAGTTACCTCTATGGGGTAACTATAGCCCCCAAATCCAGTTGGATCGGGGGCACTCCAGCGGTGAGCACAGCAGGAACCGCGCACGATTGTGGATTCCTGCCGCCGCCGAAGCCTTGCAAACCGGAAGTCAGCTTGGTGACCAATTCTGAAGAGCTTTCCTAGGATGCAGTCATTGAAAGTCATACTGAAAGCTAGGTACATATGGAAAGACTTCTTCTACATTCCCTCCAACAATAAATTGCAATGGAATTCACCCAATCTGATGCTTTCCATATATTTATGAGATTATATTTATTGGACTATAAACATGATTATCTTCAGAAGCAAAGGTGCTGCTGGCAAGACTTCCAAACGCAAGGTGTTCATGCTGGCTGAGATTAATGGGAGTTATAGTGACATTCAAAAACCAGGAAATTGGGGGAGTCATTCATACAGCCTTATAAAGGCTTGTGGGAAGGCTTCAGCTGCAAACACAGCTGCTGAACTCATTTTCCGCAGCTGTAGTTCAACAAAGTAACATCAGACATTGCATGAAAGCACAGGAAGAGTGAGGGAATGTTTAAAATATTTCTGCAGAATTGCAGTAGAATTCTGCTGAAATGCCAATTCTGCTTTTCTGCTTATGTGGAAGGAAGAGTTTGTCTCTTTGCCTGAAATGGTATAGGGCAGGGGTGTCAAACTCACAGCCCGAAGGCCAGATCATTTAATTTAATTTAATTTTAAAAATTTAATTTTTGATTTAAGATGGCATCGGCAGTAACGGCAGCGTGAGGAGCTCTGGCAGGCATGGGCAGCACCAAGCGACAAGCCCTCAAATCCCTGTAGGTTCAGCCAGTGAGGTGGAAAGCCTAATGCCCAAGACTTGCCAGCAAGCCAGAAAAGAGCTCCATTCCTTAATAAACACTCAATTCAAAAGTACTCAGAGATTTCCAATTCCTCCCATCATTGACCAGCACACCAGAAAAGAGATCATTCCTTGGTAAGTGCTAAATTCAAAAGCACTCTATTCAAAAGTGTTCAATGATCTACAACTCGACCCATCCTTACTAGAAGGTAAGGCAGTGAGACGGTGAGATTCATCCCATCCTTGCAGGGCAGTGAGCACTTGGAGCTGTGAGTTGGTCTTCAAACATTTGCAGCCAGCGTGTGAAGCAGACTGCTTCCTCCCTGCTGCCCCTTCTTCCCTCATCACCAAATTGCTAATCCGGATTCCCTCTTTAAAAGGACAGTAACTTAGTTTTGTTATAACTGAACTCCTGTGAAGATTGGAAGCAATTTTATTTCCTGTGATAGAAGCAGAACTTTATTGAAGCCAGGAGCGAATGCTCAATACAAATCTGAGTTTACATGTTAAAAATATAAACTGTTTGAATTGCCAATGCAAGACTATCTATTGCCTCTTTCTCTTAAAGCAACAAACTTTTAAAGTGCATTTAATTAACTAGGAGGGGGCCTGAAATCCCATTCATCAAGGGAAAACAAAAACAAAAAGTTTCCTGTTGCCTCCCTGTGAATCGTTCTGTTTATCTCTGCTGAAGAAGGGGCCAGAGATCCCCCCATTCAACATCTTTGCATCTTTACTATCTCAAAAACTCAATCTACAAAACAAGAAAGAGAGTGTTAAACCCTTGCTCACTGATTGTTTTCAAGAGGAAAGAGTGTTTGACACAAAGAAACTGCTGTTTCTCTAGACCAGGAAAAGAGGCCAGTTTATTAGGAGTTATAAAACTATTCTCCGATATCAGCAACAGCTAAGCAAAGCAAACTTACTGACTCTCAATTATACTTCATTACTTTCAGTATCTCAAAACTTATAATTTTCTACCTCAAGACCTATATCAAAGATAAGTGTCATGACTATGCAACACACGCATTTGAATTGAAGCCACAGTGACCTGAAGGATTCTCTTCATTAGAATAAACTCTGTATCATAATATGTGCAGTATGTAAAATGCTGTGAGGTGAAGCTCTACGCATCAACCATGATTCATGTGATTGAGTTCATACAAATAATTATAATTAATAATGGTAATCATGGGTAATAAGGATAATCAGGGGAAATTATTATAAATATTGAATCCCAGGAAACTCGGATTAGATCCAACTTTATTTTGTTTCCTTGTCTATTATCTCGGACTCCTTGCGGAGGAAGGAATAAACAATAAAGCTTTTGTATTATGAAATGCTGAAGCGAAGAGTGTCTTATTTCTCCCTGCATTTGTGCCAAAGAGTAGCTGAGAGGAAAAATGGATTCCCAATAAAGTCAGAGCCATAGTTGATGGAAAGAACTAAAACACAAAAGCAATTACAAAGCTTTTTAGGATTTACGAACTTTTACCAGCAGTTTATTCTAAATTTGTGCAAATTGCTTTACGCGCTAACAGAATTGTTAAAAACTAAACATCAAGTGCCAAAACCCAGACCTAGTCAACTCATTGTGTTGGTCACAGGAGTGTCAGAGAGTGTTTGATGATCTGAAAGCTTTATTTGTTCAAGAGCCCATTTTAAAACACCCTGATACAACTAAAAGTTTTGTAGTACAAGCTGATGCAAGTGATGTGGCTGTGGGGGCTGTCCTCTTACGGTATTAACATTGATGGACAATTACAGCCATGTGCATATACATCACAGAAATTTACAATCACAGAAGCAGGTGGGCTATTTGGAAAAGGGGAGGTTTCGCCATAAATTGGCATTTAGTACATGGAGACACTATTAGAAGGTTGAAAGAAAAATTCAAAGTTTGGACAGATCATAAAAATTTACAAGCATTGCAGAAACCAAGAAAACTATCCCTAAACAAGTAAGATGAGCTTTGTATTTTAAACAATTTGATTTCCAGTTGCAATATGTTCTAGGAGATAAAAACTTCATGGCGGACGCACTGTCTAGACTACCTCAATACAATGTGTCTAGAGATGAAGTTATTCAAGCTCATGATTTCTGTAGGACCGTCAACCAAACAAATTCAGATGTTGACCATGAAAGAGATAACCAAAAAGGAATTACAAGAGGCTACAAAAATGTATGTATAGAAAAAAACAAATAATATTGCCTGTTTAGATAAAGATGGGTTGTATTGGAGAGGGGATAAAATATATGTTCCATCAAATTGTAGGAAACAGATATTATTCCATGTCATGATCTAAGGCAGCTGGACACTTTGGATTTTTAAAAACACTACATTTGGTAAGGCAGCAGTTTTGAGTGGCCCACATGTGAGATCCGACACTGAACAGTACATTAAGGAATGCCACATTTGTGCTACTACGAAATCTCAAGTAGGAAAACCTTTAGGACTATTACAAATTTGTAATAGTGTAATAATAATTGGATCCAACTGGCCTTGGCAGAGATATAGCCATGGACTTTATTGTGGATTGCCCAGCAATAATGGATATACGGTAATCTGGATTATTATAGACTTGTTTTCAAAACTAGATCACTTTAAAACCATGTTAAAGGATTACCTTGGCAACAAAATTAGCCACACCTGTTTATAAAACATGCATATAGACTACATGGCACACCCAAGGAGGATAATTTCAGATAGAGGTGTATAATTCAGAGCATGATTTTGGAGAAACGTTTGTACGCCTTTAGGATGCTCTCAAGGTCTTAGCTCTTGCATACCATCCCAGCCACCAATGGTGCTTCTGAAAGAGCTAATGCAATGATTGAAAAGGTATTTGAGATCATATACATCTTACCAACAGCAAGAATGGGCTGTTTATTTCCATTTGCTGAAGTAGCATATAATAATGCTATACATGAAAGCACAGGATATAGCCCATTCCAAATAGTAAATGGGATAGAATTTGTGCCAATTCCTGATTTACAATGTGATGAAAAACAACCATAAGTGCCTAAATGTAGTCGAAAAAAGTTTAGGATAGCTGGGAAAAAAATAAAAGAGACTCAATAAAACAGCACTAGAATATAAACAAAAAGCAGACAAGAAAAGAAAACAGTAAGAAAGCATTCAAACCTGGAGACTATGTTTACCTGTCAATTAAATATATATAAATTACACCTAATAGTCGAATATTGGACCAAAATAAATTGGACCTTTCCAAATTACGAAAGTGATAAAACCCCATTAACTGTAAAACTTAAATTGCCAACCACCGGTGACATCGAATACACCCTGTGTTTCATGCTAGTTTACTGAAGCCTGTTAGAACAAATTGATATACCTTAACTTGAGGAATCTGTAATAGCTTAAAGATGTAACCCATGCTGAAATTGATAAAATTCTAGATTCGCGGATATGTAGAAAAGTGTTACAATACTTGGTGAGATGGAAGGATAACCCTGAAAAAGAGGCAACCTGGGTGAAAGTAGCAGATGTGTGTGCAAATAAGACTGATAAGAACAATTCCATCCCAAATATCCCATAAAACCTCAGACCACAAGTAGAGAAATAATTTGTGATAAATGTATTATTGTTTATTAGACTGGTTCCTGGTAGAGCGGGATGCATTCACGACTACGGCAACACGCATTTTGAATCGAAGCCAGAGCAACCTGAAGGATGGCATTCCTCTTCATGCAGAATAAACTCTGTATCATAATAATATGCATGGTCTATGTAAAATGCTGTGAGGTGAAGCTCTATGCATCAACCACGATTCATGTGATTGAGTTCATACAAATAATTATAATTAATAATGGTAATCATGGTAATTAAGGGTAATCGAGGTAATGAAGGGTAATGAGGGGAAATTATTATAAATATAGAAATCCCAGGAAACTCAGGTTAATCCAACTTTATTTTGTTTACTTAGCTATCATCTCCTTGTGGAGGAAGGAAAAAATAATAAGCTTTTGTGTTACCAAAATACTGAAGCAAAGAGTGTCTTTTTTCTCCCTGCATTTGTGCCAAAGAGCAGCTGAGAATTAGATTAATTCTAATTGATATCTCCAAATCAAATTTCTTTAAAGTAATTAATTTTTATTCAAAATGATTAATTGATTTATTGTTTTTTATTTAGTATGATTGTTTAATGCATATAGTGTAATTATTGAATATCTGATCAGAAAAACAGTGATTTAGTGAATTTAATTGACCAGTGTTTTTAGTAATTACTGTACTAAATTTGGCTGTTTGTTGGCTTAGCAAAATTATTTGATTAAAGTTGATTTGAATAACCATTGATTGATTGATTGATTGTTGGTTGGTTGATTTTTAGTAATAAGTAACCTTACTTTTGATTTGTTCTTCTAACATATCAATTAACATTTATTAATTACCAACATTCATTAAAGTAACTGTCTACCTATCATATATTAACTAGCTGTTGTAAGTGTTTAGTGTACTACTACCATTGACCATGCCAGCCAAAAAACTCCAAACCAAAACAAAAGAAAAATATCTCTACCAATGACCTCCCAACTCCTGCACATGTGTCAGATGTCTTGAAACCATCAATGAAAGCGAAATTTACAAATCAAATGCCACCTATGCGACGAATCTAGCCCACCCTGCCTGCTTAAATGCAAACAAAAATCCTAGCTGATATGGTTAAAAATTCAGATACATTCTTTTATCTATGTCCATTCATGTTCTCCCAAAGCTAAACAAACTGAGTACCCTACGTGACAGAGTTTGAAAGCATAGAATAACTCATTCACTCAATAGAAGAATGCTTAGCAACATGTTTTTGAAACAACTATACAAGTAAGCCTAATCTCCTCTTGGAAAAAAAATACAGCACAGATAAGTGAGTACCTATTCAGCTCAAAATCAAATCCCACAACAACCACAACCACTACTTCAACTACAATCACAACTACAACCAAAAATAACCACCAAACTACAGCCACAAACAATTACTACCCTTCAAATAATTCCACAAATAATATCTTCCTTAGTCATCAGAGACACCATGGAACATGAATAGAAATGTCCAAATGCCATCTTAATTTGGTCTCGAAGACACCAACAAATCAGACGACATCAACCAAAGTTCGTGATATCAACTCAAATACAACAAACAATCTCTCTTGAAGATATCATTGAAATAACCAGAGGTGGCCCTGGGTACAAATACAATGAATGGCTTCTATGGCCCCATGATTTTGTAGAGTTGTATGCAAATATGAGTCCAGCAAACACATGTTCATTCATACAGTAAACACCATTGCAAAAACACAATCCCAACCACAAAAAACTTTGCTCAAGACCAGACTTATCCATACTTGCAAAGAAACCGCTCCCATAAACCCCACGATGAACTCAAAAACTGTCTAGACAATGGAGAAAAGGATCTATACATTGACTACCAAGCTGATTGCATCAAAAGAAAGTCATACAACTCCGCATCCAACCCCACCCCATCCAAGTCCAACATCACTCAAAATTAGGCACGCACACCCCCTAAGCTACCTCTATTCCAACCACAACTGTCTTAAATGCAAGCTAACTCAATGCAAGAAGCCTTGTAAATAAAATAACCTGAATTTCTACCTCTTACTAAATAGGGCTAACTTCAACATTATATCTTGTCTGTGAAATATGGCTCAACGCATCTCTCCCTGACTCCATTACCACAGTAATAGACTATCATGTTTTACCAATCAGATCGTGAAATCCATAGAGGAGTGTGTGTTGCTTTCTTCATTAAAAAGTCCCTACATCTAAAAAACATCTAAGTTACCCAGGAGCTTGCTCTTCCTGAGACCATCATCTGTGAACCATTGTTCTATTCACCTGGATGCAATAATGTAGAAGACCATTACAACAATTTTTACTTGAAGTCAAGAGTCATCAAACTATATGTACCACTGCCGAAACCAGAAAAAACAAATTACCCAGAACAATAAGGAAGCTTCAATCCAAAAGAAATTTCTTTGGCGGAAAAAACAAATCTGGTCACGTTGCCAACTTCAAAACCAATACAAAATTTTATGCCACCAGATAAAAACTGAATGCACCAATTATCACATTAAACAAAGAAGAAAATCTTCTGCACTTTCTACAATTTTGTAAACAACAAATGAAAAGACTCAAGGTCCATCTCACCCTGAAAGGGACAAATGGTAAAGACTGCAATGATGACACTATTAAAGCCAACCTCTTTAACTCATTCTTTGGCTCAGTATATTTGTAAACAGCATGGATCATGCCAGTATTTCCTCATCGAACCACAGACAACTATAATGATCTGATACATATCGCTTTTACAGCAGACAATATTGAAAAAGCACTACGCAATCTAAAACCATCTCTATCTATTGGACCGGATGGAATATGTGCCTACTTCTTAAAAATGCTGTCCACTACCATAGCCGAACCTCTAAGCATAAATCTTTGAAAAAATTTTCAGGACCAGTTTCCAAAATTATGGTCACAAGCCACGGTCATACCCATCTTCAAAAAGAGAGACCCCCAGCCTACTTGAAAATTACAGACCAAATCTCTTTATGCTGCGTCACCTGTAAAAATCATGGAATCAATTATTAACCAATCTATCATCCCCACTTAGAAACAAACAACCTACTCTCTAATAAACAATTTTGGTTTCAGGAAAATAAAAAATAAAATGCAGGCTAAATGTCAGACCTTGTTGCTGATCCAAACTCTGTCAAGAATCTGGAGTACTCATCTCTAATGATATAAGTGCTTGAGCCCACTGTAACTAACATAGCCAAAAAGGTGGTTAAGAGTTGTTAAAGCTAATCTTACATCACTTTTTCTCTGGTAATAATTTCACTAATAGAAAGAGCATACAAAACATTTGCTAGACCAATACTCGAACACACCTCATCAGTCTGAACCCATATTACGTATCTGATATTAACACAGTTGAGGAAAGTCCAGAAATATTTCACAAGAAGAATTCTCCACTCCTCTACTCGTTGCAGAATACCTTATGCCACCAGACTTGAAATTCTAAGACCTAGACAACCTAGAAACTACGCCGCCTTCGGTTTGATTTAAATATAGTATATAAAAATTATACATTGCAATGTCCTACCTATCAATGAATACTTCAGCTTCAACCATAACAACACAAGAGCAAACAATAGATAACAAACTCAAGGTTAATCACAAAACAAACTTGATTGCAGGAAATACGACTTCAGCAACAGAATGATCAATGTCTGGAATACTCTACCTGACTCTGTGGTTTCTTCCCCAAACCCCCAAAACTTTAACCTTAGACTGTCTACTATTGACCTCACCCCTTTTCCTAAGAGGTCTGTACGGAGTGTGCATAAGCGCATCAATGTGGCCTACCATCCTTGTCCTATTGTTTCTTTTATTTTTTTAGTTTTCTTATATCTTATATGTATCCATGTGTTCATAACTATGTTTTTACTTATACCTATTATCTTGTAAACAATTGACAAAAATAAATAAATAAAATAAAAATAAATCATGCATCATGCACTGGCCACACCTGAATTAGTGAAGGGGGAGGAAGTTGCAATCCGTCATATGACAATGCAAGTTTGACATCCCTGGTGTAGGGTTTCCTGCTTCAACAGGGAGTTGGAGTAGAAGACTTTCAATGTCCCTTTCAACTCCATTATTTCATTATGCTGTTATTTCTTCAACATAATAAAAATATCTTAATAGATTTTCTCCATTTTTCATGATGTTCTTATTATGGTCATACAGCTGCCAAAAATTGCACTCAGGAATACAGGGCTGCAATGTCTGGTTTATTTAGCCTATTATTGGGTAGACCAACACATCAGATTCATCCAAATTGTTAGAGCAGGCTCCTTTGGACCTAATTTATCAGAAAAGGATGAAGGAGCAAGATCTCCTCAAGGCAATCAAAACCAAACCAGGAGGCTTCATGAATAATTTGCCAAGCAAGTCAAAGCATTGCAGAAAGGGAGATATTGCATCTGCAAAATACTGTTCCCATTTTCCTGTAAATCATCAGGAGGATGAACAAAGGGGAAAAAATACATAGAAGAAAAGCAAAATGTATTCAGTCCAAGGCCCACAATAGCCAGCATTTTGATTCTTACAGATGCTTCTTGGAAGAGTACAAACCAGAAATCAAGAGCTATCCCTCTTCCACCATGGTTTCCCAGAAACTGGTATTTATTTATTTTATTTTTTAAATTTATTTGTTAGATTTGTATTGCTGTGGTGACTCAAGGTGTTTTACAACATATAAAACCAAAATTTAAAACAATAAAACTAGTAAACTTGTATTAGAAGATATGCTGCCCTTTATTTTAAGGTAACACTGGATCTTCAATACTAATAACATCCAATAACATCCATTGAAATCCTCTATTGATTTATCCGATTGAAGTTAGTGGTCATCACCATATCTTGCGTTAATCAGTTCCACAAGTTATTCATTATCTGGAGATGGACTTTCTTTTTCTGTTATAAATCTCCTTCCAATCAGCTTCATTGGGTTATGATAATGTTTTGAAATGGGAAGAGAAACAAAAGTTCTCTCTGATCACTTTCTTTATGCTACTCATGCTTTGATACATTTCAGTCACGTTCTGCCTCAGTCCACTGACATGGATTTGTTTCAGTCCTTTCATTAATGATTCCTAAAATTCTGCCTTTTTTAATATTTCCTAGAATATTTCATTTTTCTAGGAGGGGGTGGGTGCTAACTTTCTACATTATGTTCTCATGATGATCAATAAGAGAAATAGCTGGTAATATAATTCTCCTCTTTGGGACTTTTTTTTAAAAAAAATTGAACTGTGATGTGTGTGTGTTAAATTATAAAATTTATAAAATTCAGCTGTGAAATAATAGTTCTTTAGAATTTTTCCACTGCTGACCTGCTATCTGAGGTCTTCTGATCTTGGCTAGCAACACGACCTTAAACAACCATACCTTGCTTCTTGCTTACTGGATATGCCATAAAATGTGCCTCTGGAGCTAAGAAGCACAGATCTCTCTCCCTGTTGGCCTTGAAGGGTAGCAAGAGAGACAGCGATGGATCTGAAAGCTTCCTCAGAAAGGATAGGAATAAATTGGTAACCATTTTAGGAAGGCTAGGATTGCTCAGTCTGCAAGAAGCTGTCTTTTTAAATTAATCAATAATTCCTAATATAGAATTATGCTTCCTAAACTTGTTTTGCTTCTGATTTGTTTTGGGCTAAGATCTCAGTGAGCTGTGAGAACTACAAAAAATAGGTCTATGACTGTGGATGATCTACTTTCCTAATCTTGCATTCGAGGTTTAACTTGGATCTTTGAATACAGAGTATCTTATCTAAAATTTTCTGGCTGAATGTAGAGACAGGTAGTTAAACACTACAAAGGCTTCCATAGAAAGTTTCTTTACTGGATTATATCAGGCATCCTCAAGGTATAACTCACAGTTATGTTGAGATTCATCTAATGTCCAATCTTTGCATTGTCGTCTTCATAGTGTGAAAAGATAGTTATCTTCTTCCCATTATGATACAGCAAAGGAAGACTTTAGCACGTTGCTGGGGTCCAGGTAGGAATGAACAAAGCACCCCCAACCCAACCAGAGGTCAATTCAGGGACCAATCAGGAGTACAGATGTGACTACATGACATGAACTACATCTCCCATGAGGCATTAACTACATTTCCCATGAGGCATTCCCTTAAGGGAACAGCTCTCATTCCCAAACTAACTATATTCTGTTTAACCAGCACACAGAGGCACTACTTAGTCTTAGGCTTGTCTCTGTTCCAAAACTTATTTAAATTGGAGGAGAAAGGTGTTACTGTTCTCTGAATCGGAGAAGAGAGTGATGGGATGTGATTTTGAATTATTTTTAATGGCAACTCAGCAGTTGTTTTTGTTGTTCCCCCTTCCCCCTGTTGTTTTTATAAATAGTTTCCAAAAAAAAACCCTAAATGCTGTGGTGAATATGATCCAAAGCTCAGCATTTCCTTCCCAAATCTGCTCTTTTTTATCTCTCCCTCTTTCTCTCTTGAGATTGTTTCATGCTGAACAGTGCAAAAAAATGAACATTTATTAGTGTTCTGAGGGCATTTGCCTCTTGGACCCTTGATTCCACAGTTTTTGCCACTAACTTGCAGAAGGAAGTCACTTTATTTATTCAGCAGCAGTCTGTGATACAGAACCTTTTAAAGCAATCTCAGCTACAGTGGATCATCATCATAGTAATATTTTGTCTGCTTAAAGCAGTTGCCATTTCAAGCACCATATCAAGTCAGATATCCTGGCAGTAAACACTACTTTTCTGGAGTGGGGGGATATGGAGTGTTAAGATTCAGTCTGACCCTATGGAAAAATCATACGTTTTGTTTTCACTTC
>BHFT01014159.1:0-13622 GCA_004320025.1 Laticauda laticaudata
AGAACGGAAGCATCGCGTTAACCAACGGATGGCAAGTGTTTCTCTCCGATTTACATCCTCTTTCCATCCGTTGGTGCACTGTGACATGGGGTTAAAAGAAAGAAGGTGGGCGGGGTAGGGCCAATCAATTAAAATCATCCCTACCTCTCCCGAGATGGTGCAAGATGGTTGAATTTCACTCCCTATCTAGTAGCTGGGTATATATAGCTATAATGACTAATAGTTCTGATAGTTACCTAGAGGGTATTGATAGCTTTTCTTTCTATGGATCTGTCTAATCATTTTTTTTAAAAAAATCACTAATGCTGGTGGCTGCCATTACATCTTATGATAGAAGATTCCATGAAATATGTGCTTTATGATGCAGTATTTCTGAACCTCTCTTCATTTTGCCTGTACTTTGCTGACACTCTAGAAGATGCACAGCCATTAATAAACATCAGCTACCAAAAAATCCACGTGATTTGCTTTTTTGCAGTTTGCACATTATTTTTAAATGCAGAAATAGTGCATCTATTTGTATCACACACTGAAAATCTCTGTTTTCAGAAGCATCTCTGGAATTCATTAAGTCTAACTCAGAAATGTGAAACATTAAATGTACACAAGAAATTAAAGCTTTTCTTTTCTTATCATCATCTTTGAGAAGATGCTGAATAAAGAAAGGAAACCCAACAAAAATATTTTTTAGTGTTTTTGGCCTTGTAAAACACACATTTCAAAGGGTTCGAATGAGTATCTTTTTACTGTTAAGAGAATAAAAAGAAGTAAGTGTGGAAGATCTAAGTTGAAAATGGAAATGAAAAATGAGAAAGGCAAATCATATTTTTACTTCAAAAATAAGTATTAGAAAGTATAGTGCACATACATATGATTTGCAGCCTTTACCTTAACAACAATAAAACATATTTTTCAAGCTAAAATAATCTTTTCTATCAAAGAAACAAATGTTTCTAATACAAGTAATCCTACCCATATGGTTTTCTGATTTATTGGCACAACCTGAGTTAATAACCAACAGAATTTCAGTTCCTCTGAGATTTTCCCTGTCCACCACATTAACTCACACGTTAGTAGGCGGTCACCTATCTAACACATTTCCAAGCACCTGCAGGCCTGACCAGCTGTGCAAATTGCTTTGCAATCAACCTGCTAAGGCAGGCAAAAGAAGAAATCTCAGTCTGCTAAAATTTGAGCAACTCTTTATATATACAGTACAATAAGATAGATAGATAGACAGACAGACACTCACACACACACACCCCTTTAAATTCTACTTTCAAGGTTTCCTATATGAAGAAGCTTTATTTTATTGGAAACTCTAAAAGGCACTGTTTATACAGCATGGAAAGCTAACCTTACTAGATATGCAACATTCTGATTTGCTAATTTATAAAATCTTATACATAACACATTTGTGGATTTTAAAACAGGACACAAGAAAATTTAAAACACTTTTTTTTAAAGAAGTGCAACCACGTTCAGAATTAAAAATGAAACACCCCTCAGTGAAAGCTCTGCTTCAAGGAATTGAGGATCTATTATCCTTACTATATCAGACCAAGAAAGTCTAATCGTGCTTTTCTTCCCCCCCACTCCTGTGACATTACAAAGGTTTCTTAATTGTTTTGTTTCAGCTTACTTTGGGGTTGAATTGTGCATCTTGCTTCATTATTCTGGGAAAGAATCTGGTTTACCTTCAAGGTCATCTTTATTCTTTAGAGAAATACCCAGTTTCTTATTAAAGCAGATGCTTCAGCATGGACCTATCCATGTATTTATCTCCTTGCTGACTTTCCATGGTGGCCCTCACCCACCAGGGAAGATAATGGATTTAATAAACAGATGCTCAGCTTTGAATACTGAGGATTCGGTCTACTTTCTCCAAAGTTAGGTTCAAATCTCTCCCAGTAACTGCATAAAAAGTTGCTTCTGTAACTTCACTAGAACTTACCTAGGCATTGTCCAACTCTCAGTAAATCCGCAGATGATCCTATGATCTATCCCTCTCTTTCAAGACACTGGTCCTGTTGGATTGGATGGGGTGGGGTTGGATGTGGAGTTGTGGGTTGTGTGATTTATTTTTGATTCAATCAGCTCTGTAGTCAATGTATAGGTCCTTTTCTCCATTGTCTAGATGGCTTTTGAGTTCTGCGTGAAATTCACAGGAGTGGATTCTTTGCAGTGTGGATAAGTCTGGTCTTGAGCGAAGTTTTTTGTGGTAGGGATTGGTTTTTGCAATGGCATTTATTGTATGAATGAATATGCGTTTGCTGGACTCTTTTTTGCATCCAACTCTACAAAATCTTGGGGCCACAGAGCCGTCATTGTATTTGCAGCCATGCCCATCTCTGGTTATTTCAATATCTTCAGAAGAGATGTTTGTTTTTATTTGTTTATGATATCATGAACTTTGGTATTGTCACATGATTCGTTGGTGTCTTCGAGACCAGATAAGATGGCATTTGGACATTTCTGTTCATGTTCCATGGTGTCTCTGATGAGTAAGGAGATATTATATTTTGTGGAATTATTTGAAGGGATAGTAATTGTTTGTGGCTGTGGTTTGGTGGTTATTTTTTGTTGTAGTTGTGATTGTAGTTGAGGTAGTGGTTGTGGTTATTGTGGGATTTGATTTAAGCTGACAGGTACTCACTTATCTGTGCTATATTTTTTTTTCAAAAGAGATTAGGCTTGCTTGTATAGTTGTTTCAAAACATTTTGCTAAGTGTTCTTTTGAGTGAATGAGTGATTCTGTGATTTCAATTCTGTCAGGTAGGGTACTCAGTTTGTTTAGCTTAGGAGAACATGATTGACATAGATAAAAGAATGTATCTGAATTTTTAACCATATCAGATGGGCTTTTGTTTTCATTTAAGCAGGCAGGGTGGGCTAGATTATTGCATAGACGATATTTGAAACATGCAGGAGTCTGGGAGGTCATTGGTAGAGATGTTTTTTCTTTTGTTTTGGAGTTTTTGGCTGGCATGGACAATGGCAACAGTACAGTAAATTACAATAGCTAGTTATTATGATAGGTAGACAGTTACTTAATGAATGTTGTTCATTAATAAATGTTCATTGATATGTTAGAGAACAAATCAAAAGTAAGGTTATTTATTCCTAAAAATCAATCAATCAATCAATTGGTTATTCAAATCACTCTCATTAAATAGTTTTCCTAAGCAACAAACAGCCTAATTTATTACAGTAATTACTGGTCAATTAAAACACACTGGTCAATTAAATTCACTAAATTACTGATTTTACTAATCAGATATTCAGTAATTACACTATGTGCACTAAACACTCAATCATGCTAATCAATAAAAACAATAAATCAATTCATAATTTGATAAAAATTAAATATTTTAAAGAAATTGATTTCTGAGATAATGAAAGTCATGAAGTAGTATTGAGAGTTAGTAAGTAAAGGGTTATTGCTTTGCTTTGCTTAGCTGTTGCTGATATCTGAGAATAGGTTTATAACCCATAATTATCTGGCAGGAGGTCTCTTTTCCTGGGCTGTTGTGAGCAAGAGTTTACACTCTCTTTCTTGTTTTGTAGATTGAGTTTTTGAGATAGTAAAGATGCAAAGATGCTGAAGGGGGGAATCTCTGGCCCCTTCTTCGGCAGAGATAAAGAGAACAATTCACTAGGAGGCAACAGGAAGCTTTTTGTTTTGTTTTCCCTTGATGAATGGGGTTTCTGGCCTCCTAATTAATTTAAATACACTTTCAAAATGTGTTGCTTTTAAGAGAAAGAGGCACATGGATAGTCTTGCACTGGCAATTTGAACAGTTTAATTTTTACTATGTAGACTCAGATTTGTATTGAGCATTTGCTTCTGGCTTCAGTATACTTCTGCTTCTATCACAGGAAATAAAATTGCTTCCAATCTTCACAGGAGTTCAGTTATAACAATACTTCCCTCCTTAATGAAAGTCTAAAGTTACTGTCCTTTTAAAGAAGGAGGCCAGATTAGCAATTTGGTGAAGAGGAGGAGGGGCAGCAGGGGGGAAGCAGTCTGCCTCATACCTTGGTTGCAAACGTCTGAAGAACGACTCTCAGCTTCCGGTGCTCACTGCCCTGCAAGGATGGGATGAATCTCACCATCTCACCACACTGCAAGGATGATCGTAGAGCCCCCAGTACTGGCGAACCCCACCGCAATTACCTTCTCGTAAGGATGGGTAAAATCACAGATTGTTGAGCACTTTTGAATAGAGCACTTTTGAATGTTGTGCTTACCGAGGAATGAGTTCTTTTCTGGCATGCTGGTCAAGGATGGGAGGAATTGGAGATCTCCGAGTACTTTTGAATTGAACGTTTGCTGAGGAATGGAGCTCTTTTCTGGCTTGCTGGCAAGTCTCAGGTGTTAGGCTTTCCACCTTGCTGGCTGGACCCGCAGGAAGTAGAGGGCTTGTCACCTGGTACTGCCTGTGCCTGCCGGAGCTCCTCACGCTGCTGCTACTGCTGTCGTCATCTTTCCATCCATGGACAGTCATTTCCTTCTGTAACATCTCAAAATAGCATCATCTGAAAACCCCTGATTAGCTTTGTAGCAGAGCACCTGGGGGGGACAGCAATTTTGGGCTGGCTGGCCGTGCCATTTCTAACCCTCGTGAAGTTGCCTTATCAGGAAAGGCCGTTTCAAAGAAGGGTATCTGGTACTATATTGCAAGCTAATTTTTAATGTCTTGGCCTACCATTCTTCGTTCTCCATACTGATTTATTTGGATCTGGCATGCCTAACAATGTGGCTGTAGACAATGATCAGAATATCAGAACATTAAAAAGAGCATCAAGTTTTTTTTTTTTTTTTAAAGCAATAGAGGTTGTNAGTTTTTTTTTTTTTTTTAAAGCAATAGAGGTTGTTGATTGGAAGCAATGTTTTCTATCAGTAATGAAAATGAAGTAATTTCTCTGATGTTATAACAGAGCCTGTTATGACTTCTTTCTCTGGTTCTTGAGACATAGATCAGGTGACAGACTTATTTTTGGTAATGCCCATTTTATGCAATACTCTTTCCCAAAGGGATGGATGGTTCCAATTTTGTAAGTATTTTGAAAAATATACCAATGCGACATTATCCTAGTGTTTGGGCCTTAGTTTAAATATAAGGTGACCAACCATCCTCCTTTTGGGAGAACAGTCCTCCTTTTGTAAATTCTGTCCTCTCTTGAAAGGTTTCCTCCTACTTATCCTCCTTTTTGGCACTTGAAGACTAATCTCTAAATCTCCGTATTTGATCAATGCTGACCCGATCAATTGTGTGTGATGTGACGTATTTGTATTTGACATGACAATTCATCAAGGCTCAGTACAGTGTGGTTAGATGCGATTATGAGACACATACGCTCCACACAGGAGAATTGTTTTGAGAGAGTGTGCTGCATGCAAGAGTGCACCATGCACAAGAGTGTGCCACATACAAGAGGCACCATGTGCAAGAGTATGTTGCACGCAAATAACTTTGTTTTTTTCTCTTCAGTTTATTTGTGTCCTCCTTTTCATTGTAAAAAAGTTGGTCACCTTACAAATGAAGAGTGCCTTTTACATCCTTCTAATTCACCTAATTGATAATTATGTGGCATTTTCCCTAAAAGGACCACTGGCCATTGGGCCTGTCTATTCGTCTGCCACATGACCAGCCCTACCTGGCCCAGGCAAACCAACATAACTTTGGAGGGAATTACAAGCCTTAATTAAAAATAATGGCTATTAAAATAAAAAAAAATCAAACAACACAATAATATAAAATATTAAATCTTATAGAGAGTAATGTTGCAACAGCTAAAAATATCCCAAAGTCTGTCCCTTTTGGCCAAATGGCCTCATACCAATGTATTGTTTCATAAACATATCCTCTGCAGGCCCGGAGAGACGCCTATGGAGGCCTTGTGACAGCTAGGATACAACACTGAGATATTGCTTTTGCTGTTTCTTGGGGTGGCAATCTCTTTTTAAAGAAGTCCAGTCTCTTCCTCATAGCTTTGTTGTTCTTTTTGCTCTGTCTCCATTCTTTATCCTCAGCTGCTGGAATCTGTTATCCTATCCCCAGCTCTCTGATTTAATTCTTTCTGCTAGGGACTACATTTTCCAGATATTTCTTCCAGGGCCCCTTCCTGTCCTAACTGTAAAGTCTGTACAATAACATTAATGAAAATTCCTGACACAGATCTATTTACAGATTGTTACCAGCACAACAGCTCCCCTGCTACAGTATACATGAATGTCTGTATGTATTTATTTAATATATATAGCAGCCCATCTCACCAATGGCAACTCTGAGTTGTATACGACTTAGTATTCTTGCTAGTTGAGATTCAATCTCTCTCTCTCTCTCTCTCTCTCTCTCTCTCTCTCTCTCTCTCTCTCTCTCTCTCTCTCTCTCTCTCTCTCTCAATTTTCTAGCATTTAAGGTCAATTGTTAATGCTAAGCTCTTGAACTTGACTTAGTTGATAGCAAATTTCTCATAGACTTCTTTAGCCAAGTTTATTGAAATAAATTGATAAACATACAGAAATTTCCCAAAACTAAGCAGTTTAACTGTAGAATCCAATTTAGGTTCTAGACAGTAGGGAGCTTTTCTGATCTCAGCTATGTTGTTGTGCTTTGGTGAATTGGCTGCCCTCTTTCCAGATGATTGAGGAATTAGTAAATGGCTCTTATTTCTGAACTACCTCTTCAATATGAAGCTTTTAAACATTCCACTTAAACAAATATTTTCATGAAATATTCCTTTTATCTTTTAGCTAAAAAGTCACCTTGTTGCTTTGTAACTACAATGATTTGAAAGTAGCAAAATGTGCAACATACTGTTACAGTGCAACTCTTCTCCTTGTGGTATAAAAAAGGGGTAGAGTTTGTATCATGTTGTCATGTTTCATAATTATCTCTACAAGCAGACCCAAAAAGCTTAGTTATTCAATCTAGTGTGAGAACACAACTTTTGGTAAAGAGTTTCTTGGTTCTTAAATGGCATGATCAATGTAAAAAAAACAATAATAAAATTAGGTTTTTAAAATTCAGTTAATATAAAAGCTTTCCATATAATTTCTTCCTTATGTCATTAAAAAATATTATCAAGCTTTGAAGAGGCTTTGTGGAGCATGTCAAATATTTTCAGGTTGTATACTCCTACTTTGAAGCAAAATAAAACAAACATTATACATGACAATTTTTAAAATATTTGAAAATGACTTTTGTAGTGTTATAATGTCTCATAATGGCTTTTTCTATAGACTTAAACATATTGAATTCATTTAATCTTTCCTCACAGAATTTGGTGGCCATGACTGTGTTTATCACTCACCTTAAACAAATAGAGGAACATTCCAAATTATCATACTGGATATTCATGCCAAAAATTAACCCTATAGATTCAGAACAATTTATTGATGCCTCTTCAAAGTGAGAAAATGGTGAAGTGAACTAGCTGAGAAATACAGAATAATTAAATTTTATTGAACTAACTTTCATTGCCTTACTTGTGTTATATAATCTATATTGTAATCTGTGTTAAGACAATTCCATTAAGATCTGAATAGTATTAAATAGTATTAATAACAGTGTTCCTAAGATACAGTTAGATTCATGTTTAATCCATGATATGTTCAATTAGAGTTGTGGGTGTTTGCCTGTGTATACATGTGTACAGACACATCAAAAATAGTGCTTTTTAGAGTGGGGAAAATGGTTAACATAAATTGCATTCATATCGTTTATTGCTACCTTATTTTATTTTTGTTTTTAATCAGATACCTCCTTTGTTCTTTTTCTCTTTCTCCCAGCTGAGATCTTTTTATTTTATTGTTTTCAACTTACTTATACTTCATCCATTGTACACTGAAAACAGTAAATCCACAAAAGCATTGCAAAGGGAATATCGCCATTCGATTGTTCTCATGTTAAATATTGTCCCTCTACTTTATTGAATGGAGATGATGATGATGATGATGATGATGACGACGATGATTTGCCTAATCAGAGGCATACATTAATGATTAAAAGGTTCAGGTTATCATCAATATGTCTTAATTGTGGAATTAGGGAAAATGGTTATAGTAATTAAAAAACACAAACATATATGTGAAATATAAAAAGGAAAAAACAATTTAAAAGGCATAAGAAAAAAGAAGAATCTATATAATGCCAATTTAATATGAATATAAAATGAAATCAGCCTTTAAGCTCTTCATTAAATCTACACCATATAGATATTGCTTTACCTTATGTCTTAAGAATCCTAAAACTATAGATGTCTCTGAGGCTGTTACAACATCTAGGCCATCCTGTTTGGTCAGTACATTTTCAGTTGCATGTAATACCAGGTAGATACAATAAGTGAATCATATTCATAGTATAATCTCTCAAAGTCTTTAAAATAACAAATGCAGATCAACTTTTGTCTCAAGTTCAAGCTAAATAGTCCAAATAGTCCATCAGGTTAATGAACAGGTTTGTTGGAGAAGAAAAAACAAGTAAAAATGAATGTGATTTTTTTAAAGTGATCTGTGTCTAGGTATAGATAATACTGGCTGAAATACTATAAATCTTTATTTTATTTTATTTATTTAAATTTACATACTGTCCATCTCACTGAAAAGTGACTGAATTAATTATTTGACTGTATCAATTATTACATGAATTAACAATGTATCAATTGAACAAGAATTCAACAAGAATTGAACAAGAATTCTGATCCTGAGCAAAGACTCTGTTTTCTATTAGCTTTATTTTAAACAAACAATTTATTAATTTCTTCAAAGCCAACAAAATACTATAATTCACAAGTGACTTTATAAATAAAAAAAGGCAGTTTCAATGTTCATTTTCAGTCTTTCTGTGATACCATTCTTAATTGGCATTCCAATTATAGCCCAAAGTGTATGAAGCTGACACGATTATTTCTGAGTTTCTGTTCACTTTAAATAATGAAATATCCATATGGTTGGACTTATACACTGTCAAGGACCACTAAGGGGAAAAAAAGAAGTTGGGTGATTTTCTGTTGCATGTGCAGAATTTCAATTACATTGGGAAATTCTTTAGTTTCCCCATTAACAATGAATGTGGCCTTTCTAGCAATTGTAAAAGAAATCTCTATAGTATAATTACTCAGTGTAATTTTAATTATCTAGACTTGCAAAACAAACAAATACATGCCCTGGTTTTGTTTTGTGAAAATTAATAATTGTTCTTAGTGCAGAAAAGATTACAAAAATCAATGGTGTGATTAGGAATGTAAATAAGAACAAGCTGTGGCTATATTTGTAAAAGTTGCCTTAATGTCTAGTATTAGCTTTGTATTTTACTTGTAGAGCTCAAGGATCAAATCCATGAGCCAAAGTTTCTGCACTAACAAAAAATATTCAAAAGTAAATAGTTTAAAAATAGTTTAGAAACTATTATAAAAAATAAATTTGAGTGATTTTTACAAATCCACTAATTTTTGTCAATTTAACTAAAACTGAGAGGTTTTAGGGAGAGAAATGAAAAAGCCATCATCTATCCAATTAAAAACGGCTAGATTTCTTTCAGGAATCTCAGAGTATGACACTTCTCTCAGCATAAGATTCTCACAAAATAGTATGCCAATCAATAGTATATCAAATGAAATATGTACAGTTATATAGCAGTTTCGTCTCTCCTGAAATTTTCTTTTATCATTAGCTCATGAAATGATGTGTTTGTCTCAAATTAATTATCCTCCTGATTCTGAGAGAAATGATTGTGGATATCTATTAGAAAGGCCTATTATGAATATATAGACTCTAATTCTTTCCATTAAAAAATAGCCTAAATTCTGGAAAAAAAAGAAAGAAAGAAAGAAAGAAAGAAAGAAAGAAAGAAAGAAAGAAAGAAAGAAAGAAAGAAAGAGAGGGAAGGTAACCAGATATGACTTGCCTTTAAAGATTATATTGCCTTGTTCCCCGTTGCATTCCCATTCAGAAAGACTGAGCAGCACAAAGACTTGTGAGAGGCAGAGACTTGTTTAGGGCAGAGTAAATTCCCCCAAATTAAGCTATGGTATAGCCCCACATTGTAACTTTTAATGAGATAATATGAAGGTAACATTAAATACATTACAATACAAATAAAATACATTCAGGATAATTATAATTATACTTAAAGTGCATGTAATTGAAAGGTACTAAAGGTTTTGTACAGATCTGGGTAACTACTTCTGGAATTTAGTCAAAAGCATGATTCTTATAATTTTTTTATAGTCATAGCTTAAGCTCTCTACTATCTTAGATGAGTTAAGAATTCTATCAAATAGAAATCATCAGGATGAAAAAAAAATAATTTCAAGCTACAGGGGAAGTATTAATGATCACAATCGGGTTTAATGATGTATAACTTTTTCTAAACAGTAAAGCCAGTGTGTGTATGTCTGCATGCTAATGTCTAGTATAAGATGTATGCATCATTGTGAGTGACAGAACTAGGTTATATTTTTGGTATTTCAATTTATACTTTCTGATGCCTGATGACAGATGACAAAGGTTTTTCACAGTGACTTATAGCTGTATGTATTTTACCATATTTTGACTTTGTATTAATCCCTTACTTTGCATTAAAAATATTTGCTATTTTCTAATACAAGTTTTCATAGTCACAAGATATGTCATTAAATAGAATAAATATATGTTAAGAACTAAAGTTTTCTATAAAGTATCTATGCACAGTAAATATGAATTAATAATGATGAATTCAAATAATAACCTTATAATATGAAACTGCATATATCATTTAAGTATCACTTGCTCTTAATTTACATTTTTAATTTGATTCATAATTAAAATGGAGTGTCCACACTTTACATCTAAGTAATTTGTATAGAGCTGATAAATCTGACATGGGAAAGTGGACATTATTTGTATTCATATTTTGTTACTTTATCCCCACTTGATGTTAGTGAGAACTATCTTATTTCCAGGTTTTTAAAGTATACTTTTAATATCTCTATTGTTAGGGTGGATCAGAGGTGGTATTCAGCAGGTTCTGACCAGTTCTGGAGAACCGGTAGCAGAAATTTTGAGTAGTTCGGAGAACCGGCAAATACCATCTCTGACTGGAAATTTTACAGTATCCTTTCCCTGCCATGCTCACCAAGCCATCCCACAGAACTGGCAATAAAAAAATTTGAATCCCAGCACTGAGTTGGATGTGGGAATTCTCACTTTTATTGTAGTTAATGCTATCATTTGTTAATTCACTGTTATCAAAACAGGGGAGCATAAATGTTGCTCAAACAATGGCCATTCCAGTAAAACAAGTTATATTATAACAGCCTCTGGAGCTGTTTACAATTTTTCTTTCCTTTTTAGTGACTAATTAGGATGCAGGTCAAAGACTTTAATCAGTTCCTACCTGTCAAACCTCTACAGTTTCCAAGTAACATTTTGGGAATGTGTATGCAATTGCCAGATAAATGCAGATGAGAAAAATAAATAGGTAAATAAATATCAGCATTCACTTTCTACAACAGGGAACTAGATCACTAGTGACCTTGGGGTCTGGCTGCTGCTTCAGAATGCCAAGTTGGTCTGCAATAAATCTCGCTCATTCATTATCTTATTATGGATGAGAGTGTTGATCTGACATACATTAAAAAGTCCTGGTTAGGCCAGTATGGTTACCCAAAGTTACCCATGGGTCCTTGGTGCTCCCTGACCTTGGTGGTTTTCTTGCTGACATTCCTTTACCAAACTAGGCAGCAAAGTCAGTGTACTAATGATGTTATATAGTTTGGTGATGAAATGTCTTCAAGGAAACCACCAAGCTCAGAGAACAGAAAAGACCCCACATTTCAATTCTGAGCTACAAATACTTTCTTCTACTGTATTATCCTTTCAGAATTGTACACAAGTTAGTTTTGGCTACACAAAAACTGAGACTCTAGGGGAAGACAATAATGACTATTGTTATCTGAGTTGTTGAGGATTCTCAGAAGGTCTGCTTTGTGGATATTTGGATGAGAGATTGTCTGGTTGAAGATAGGTTTTACGGGAACAGTTAGGATGGCTGATATTGCATAATACTCCCTGCAGTTCAGTGTCATTCCTTCCCGAATTGCCAGATTTTTTTTCTAGGTTGGCTTCAGAAACCCAGGGTTGTTAGTTAGTAGGGATTTTAATTTGTTATTAAGTTTAAGAGTTCATGCCCTTCATAACAAAGATGGAACCATTCCAAATCATAGAAGGTGTGGTGCATATTAGTGGTAAAATGAGATGTGTTTTTGTCTGGCCCAATTGCAAAGTGGTATGTTACTGAATCACACTATTGTCAGTCTGTTGCCATGGACAGATCTCTTTGATTGCCATTGGGTTGATAATGTCACCCCATCCTGCTAGGAGCTAGGGGTTATTAAATTAGCCCTCCCCAGTTTATGAAGTCTATCCTTTACTCCTTTTCATCCTTTTATTCTTATGATCTGTTCTTTTATATTTTTAAATGTTAATTTATTTCTAATCATGAAATGCTCAGTTAAAATTGGTTCATATGTTCTTGTGCTTGTATATAATATGCTCAGTATTTATTGTAGCATAGCTTTTACTTTAATTTATTATATCTAAAAATGTGAGAAAGCCAAGAAGTGGACAGATGCCATGTGCAATAGCTATTTCATGCTCAAACTATTTTAGAAAGGGAGTGTGAATTATTTTTATTTATCAATGCTTGGCTCCTTCCTTAGCTGGCATGATTAAATACATGCAATTAAAGAAGCAAAAAACAAACCTTTTACAAATTTCAGTTTTAATCAGTCTTATCTGCAAATCCTGGAATGTGGCCATCCAGGGGAGTTGGAATGTTGCATTCAGTTTTGGTCACCATGATATAAAATGATGTTGAGACTTTAGAAAGAGTGCCAGAAGAGCAACAAAGTTGTTTAGGGGAATGGAGACAAAAACATGAAGAATTGGGTGTGTCTAGTGTAATGAAAGAAGTAATTAGGGTGAAAGGTTAGTAATGTTCTGATACTTGAGGGCTGCCAACCTATTCTCCAAAACACCTGAAGACAGGACAAGAGACAATAGATGAAAACTAATCAATGAGAGAACTAACCCCCAAATAAGGAGAAATTTCCTGACAATTAGAACAATTAATTAGTGGAACTGCTTGCATTCAGAAGTTGTGGGTGCTCCAACACTGGAACTTTTAAAGAAGAGATTGGAAACCATTTGTCTGAAATGGTATAAAGCCTCTTGCTTGAGCAGGGGTTTAAACCAGAAAATCTCCAAGGCCCTTTCTAACTCTTATTCAGTTACCAGGAAAGAGGGAAGGAAAGAGATGAAATATATATTGGGATATCATTATCTAACTGATTTCTTACATATTTGTATTGTAGAAGTGCAAAAAATGGCAGAGTGGAACTTGTATCATGATGTCATGAGCCATATTTCATTATTTTGGCTAGCTGCAGATATTTGTGTCCTGGATTAATATTTACAGTCACTGAAGCTGTCTGACAGATTTTGACACAGTATTTGATTCAACAGTATCTAGAATATAAGTAAAAAATTAGTAGACAAGCAAAATACTGTTGATATAATATATTTAGATTTCAGCAAAGCATTCGACAAAGTAGACCACAACCTACTTCTTAGT